>VDFB02067518.1:168310-183717 GCA_007258455.2 Sequoia sempervirens
CATGATTTGGACTAGAGGGATAGCCCCCTTGGATTATGACTTTGGGCTTATGATCAGGATTGGGCTTGTTTAATATTAGGACCATTTTGACAAGTGGTGACTAGGACTAGGTTGATGATGATGTTGAGATGATAAAATTGGATGATTAGGATGATGCAACAAGTGTTTATTAGAAGTTTGACTTGGGCAATATGAAACACAAGATCTAACATGTAAATTCTTGAACACACACACTAAACACAATGATAAATTTGTTTTTCAAGATTAAATGTTATGATTAAGCAAACACTTGAATACACAACAACAAACCTAATGTTAGTCAAGTGGGTATGGCCAATTAGGTCTTAAGCTAGGATGTACGAGGCTGACTAGGGATGATTTGAAAGAAAAATATTTCCACACAGCCAGGAGAAAGGGGTAACCCACCCTTCACCTTCACTTCCCAAAGGTATAAAGTTCTTTGGGGCTAAGCCAAGAATGACAAGATTTTAACTCCCAAAACATGTGTCTTTAGATTCACACCTCGATTGAGGTCATCCCTTGAAGGGGTGTGTGCTCCAAGTAGGCCTCCTAAGAAGGGTATGACAAAAGTGAACCAAGTGAGGTTTTTTTAATCACACACACACTCAATTCACACTCACAATTGTTAATTGACCCTTAGAAATGAAATGTGTGTAAGCAAACAATGGAAGCACTTGTTCTTTTCAACCCAAAGAAAAAATGTGTGATGGAAGACAATGGTTCTTTTTAAGCCCAATTTCAAAGTGTGATTGCAATATTTGTTTTAAATCCCCAAATTCAAGTGTTTTGCAAACAAGATTGATTGATCAAATGAGAGATAAAGATAATAGAATGAGTGCACCCGATAGTTTTCACTTTCCAATTTGTTGTGTATGACTAATATTGATGTAACTATTTAAGCTCCTTATGATCACCTACAAAATTAAAAAATGTTATTATAATTTAGCCATTAAAAAAAAATATCTCATCAGAAAATTGAAATTTCATATACATATTTTTTAACATAGCCAAGATAGATTTGATTATTTGGAAATATTATTGATCTAAAAAATAAAAAATCAAAGAAAATACCCCTACTAATTTTCTAAGAGTTGTCCAGAGATGTAAAGAAGTCAAAAAAATTCCCTGTTTTGCACCCATAAATGTGGATTTATGAAAAACCTACAAAAAACAAAGATTGAATCATGTATCACCTTATTTGACCTCAAAATAATCAAATCTATAAAAAATAGACCCCAATTACAATTTCAAGATCTTTCCATAAATTTAAAGATTTATGAAAAAAATTCTGATTTGCATCCATAAAGTCAATTTTATAAAAAAAACATAAAATCACAGTTACTCCTACAAAAATGATGATAACCCTCAATTTTTTTATTGTAGCCTCTTGAGATTATGCACAAATGTCTATGAAAATATTGTAGAAAAATTTGCATCCATTTATAAGATATGAAGAAATTTGTAAAACCCGGGGTTTTGTTCAAAATGATAGATCTGCAACAAAAAAAAAACAATAAAACCTGCAAAAAGCAAGCTAGTAGATCTGCAAAAGTCAAGGGTTCTTCACGTTGGGTTCACCAATGTGAGATGGGGTTTCTTAATTTCTAGCCTAGAATAGTGATAGAACACCTCTAGACTAATGAGACCTCATCAACAAAAGAATACAAAATAATGGAGAGAGCTAGAAATGTAAAGAAAAAAATAAATTACTCCCCATATTGGTTGATTCACTTCCCTTGCTCTCCTTCTTCTTATGCAACTTTTTCCTCAGATTTGTTGGAATACTTGTGAAAAACCTACAAATAGTAAGTAAGAAAGTTGGAGAAGATTAGCTATTAAGGTGAAAATGGAGGAGGAAGGTTGCTTTTATAGACAACCTTTTGAATGGACGATTGAGATTAATCTTATAGAAGGATTCCAAGATCAATGGTGGAGGATGCATGAGAGGGAGGTTACAAAATCGATGGTTGAGATTAATTCTCTAGAAGGATTCCAAGATCAATGGTCCAGAATTGATGCACCAAGAATATGCTATTCTTGGAGGAATCATGATAGGTATGATGCATGATGGCTATGACAGCAATGAAGGCTATGACAGTGGTTAATGAAAAGGAATCTTTGGCCAAGTGGTGCATAAATTATTTATTTTAAATTATTTATTCGAAAATGGAGGAAAATGGAGGAAAGGGACAAGTGGCAAATAAATAATTTATTCAAATTATTTATTTGGAGAAAATGAAAAGAAAAGCATTTAATTAATTTAATTAATTTAATTAAATGGGGAGATAGAAATTAGATATTAAATAATTAATTTGATTAATTATTTAATAGGGGAAGATGACAAGGGATAGTTAAATAATTTTGATAATGATTTAACTATAGAAAAATTAAAAGACCATGAATAGATAAATAATTAATGGTAATTATTTAACTATAAATGAAAGGTGATAAAGGAGTAATTAAATAAATAATAAAATTTATTTAACTATTGAATAAGAGGGGGAATTAGTGACACGAATAATTTATTTTAATTGATCAAGATAGAAAAGAAATTAGAAAGGTAAATTAATTAAATAATTAAAAATTATTTATTCAATAAAGGAATATGATCGAACATAATTGAATAATTAAAATTATTCAATTATTGAAGGATGATGACCAAGAAAAATGG
This sequence comes from Sequoia sempervirens, assembly GCA_007258455.2. NCBI lineage: Eukaryota > Viridiplantae > Streptophyta > Pinopsida > Cupressales > Cupressaceae > Sequoia > Sequoia sempervirens. Next base: position 171,003 of record VDFB02067518.1, read on the forward strand.
TGCTCACAGACTTAGGATATTTTTTAGTGTCTACATCATCTCAAAGAGGGGCAAAATGTAGACACCCAAAATTGTCCATGTCATAACATTACCTAGTCATACATGACCTTGTAAGAAATCTTGTAATATTTTTCCCTAGGTCATTACATTATCCCACTTATCCCATTTATTCCACTTGATCGACTTCCCAATTAATTAAATAAATCTCATTTATTTAATTAATTCCCCTTCACATGTCTCAATATAATTCAAATTAAATATTTTAATTAATCCCTCACTTATCACCACATTGCAACATGTGTCACATGACTACAACTCTTCACATGCACAAATAATTTAAATATTTTTATTAGTTATATTATGAGGTTCCAACTCACATCCTATTTTTAGCCCCACAGTGGGCGCCAATGTAGTTAGGGTAAAAATATTAGGGAAAATGCATAAACAAATTATAATGAAACCCTAACAAGCACAATAGAGCACAAAATAGCATGAAAATCAAAATAAGAAAGCAAAGCAAACTGATCTCCAAGCTAGATTTGATTTATCTCCATTGCTCTTCTCCACCTACATGAGAATGCAAGATTTTGAAGGTTTGATTGTTGATTGCTCAATTTCGCAGCATAACGTTGAGATGAAAGATGATAGAAGAAGATAAATAGATAGATAGATGGGAAGATTTAAGGAAAATTTGGCAAAGTGAGGATTTTAGTGTTGGTGTGAATAAGTCTTGTACCTAGTTTATTCCTTTACTAGGGACTTAGGGGACTTAATTCACATGTTAAGTTTACATAGGATATTAGTTGTCTTATCTAGATAAGCATTAGTTGTCTCATCTAGAAGTTACACTTTCCTAGGTAGTTATGAGTTAGTCATCTCATGTGATAGGATTAAGATACTTGTCATAATCTTGTCTTATCCTATCTCTTATCCTTGCCTTTATAAGCAAGGCATCTCTAGCATATATTGCATAGCATTGTATAGTATTGCATTGATCATATTGTATCATATTGCAATCCTTGTTTGGTGGAATAGCATCTTTCATTGTTGCTTCTCTCTATCTTTGGTGTTATAGATTGAAGATCTTGGGTTGGTCACTTCAACATGGTATCAGAGCTTTGAATCTGGAAAGCCCCTTCCATTTCTATATTAGAGAGTTTCCATCAAGTTTTATTGTGATTTTTGAGTTTCTTGTAACCTATATTGCATGCTTGAATTTTGGAGAGATCTGGTGATTGCAACGCTTTTGGCTATAGTGGTAGTATTTTAGGCTGTCCCATTACGTCCAGGAGGCTCGAAAAAGTTAGATTTGGCTTTTGTTTCACTCAATTCGGTCACCATTTGCAACTCTGGCAAAGAAGGGTTTGGAGCTCAAATCTAGTGAACAACTTTTTACAAGAGAATTTTGGGAAAAAAATAAGCCTTCTATTGCGTCCAAATGGCCATTTCCAAATTTTTTGATATATAATTTCCTATATTTGGAAAAATTTGAATTCGGGGCAAAACAAAATTTACCCGAAGGCCGTACGGCTCTCCAGGTCAAAGGTACTATTTCGCAGAATTAAAAAAATATTTTTGTAATATTCTGCAATATTTTGTATCGATTTTATTTCAAAAAAATTATGGGCAATATATAATACTGAGGGGGTATATTATATTTTCTTGAAAAGTTCCTTTTAAAATTCCCACGGAGAAAAAAAGGTCATTTATTTCTTGCAGGGTCATATGGCCACCTACGAGATCTGTCAGCCACTTGAATTTCTATCAAGAGGATTTTGATTTTCTTTTTTTTTATCAAAAAATTTCAAAAAAAATATTAATGTTTTAAGTGCTTTAAGCGTTGCAAGAAAGATGGGCCCATAGAATATTCTGCGGACTATACAGTCCGCAGCCACTAGCTACTCGCGGTGAAGGTCAAACCGCCAGGCAGGCAGTCCCTTAACTGCTAGCAGATAGCCTAGAACCGCTAGGTGGGCAATTATCCCCACAAAGCGTGCAGTCTCCATTAGCCGCCATGTCTATTAAGCCGCTAAACTGCTAAACGTCGGTGATAGGACATGTTAGCCGCCAGTGGTTAAGGAGAACCCTCCAGCAAACCGCCACATGTGATCAGTACAAGCTCAGACCGCTAGCAGGTTCCTAAACTGCAGGATTTTTGCCTCAGTTCGCCGTATGGTCACATGGAGGACCAAGGGCCAGTGCTAGAGGGCTAAAAATTTGCACCCGATTAGTGTTAAATTTTGCTCCTAATTAGTGTTTGAGGTGCCTTTTATAGGCCTTTTTTTCAATTTTGCATAACTTTTCGCCACAATGTCAAATTTGTGAAAATGAGATATCATCGGAAAGCTAGTTCGATGAACTTCATAATGGTGTAGGTTTTTTTCCCAAATTTTGACATTTTATGCCATTTTTTTCAGCTTGAAGGTACAAGTGCATTTATTGTTTGTTCTTGGCATAACTTTTGCAAACGAAGTCAAATTTTGGCAATTTTTTTTTTAAATTGCTTAGAAAATCGCAAGGAATCTATTTGTAACATAATTTTTTCAGTTTTGGATAGCTCTCTTTTCTGAAAATTGTAAAAATCACCGTGTGTTATAAACGGTTGATTTGAGCTTGTCACTTGTAAAAATTGCAAAAATTCTTCATTGTAATTTGTTGGGGGGGTTACAAAATCAGTTTTAATACATTCTGGGGGGGTGAAAGGCACAATTTAGGTGCCACAATTTCTTCTTTCTTTTGGTGTTCATGGAAAATCTAAGGAAATTTGAACCACTCACTCCACATAATTATCATACATGGAAGCTAAAAATTACTCAATTGTTACAATCTAAGGGTCTATGGCCAATGTTAGATGCAGAACAACCTGAATTAACAAGGGATTATGAAAAAATTGTCCATAGATATAAAATGGATGAAGCAAAAGGGCTCATTGGCTTACATGTATTTTATAATTTGTTGTTTCATATTTTAGAGTGCAAAACACCTAAGAATGTTTGGGATAAAATTTAAGAATTGTATGGAAAATCAAATCAATTCTAAGTTTAGCAACTTCAAGAAAATCTACAATCACTCTGTCCAGATGCATTTCCTTCAATTCAATATTTCCTTGCACAATTCAAGTTGATTTTATCACAGTTGAAAGGATGTGGGCAAGATAAATCTAGTGATGAATGCATCTTCTTGATTTTGTCTAAGTTAAAGGGCCCTTATCAAGTGCTTTCTTCTACTTTCTATTCAACTATGGATGCAATGGGGAAAGATTACAAAATTCCCTCTTTTGAGTTGTTTTGTGAGCATCTTACTAGGGAGGAGGCCAAGTTGATTTAGTTGGATGCCTTACCTAATTCTAAGGATCATGCTCTAATGGCTCAATCATCCAAGGGTAAATTAAAGAACAAGAAGAAGCCCAAAGCAAAGTCATCTTCCGATAGTGAGAATCCCTCCAAACCGAAGTCAAAGAACAATCAGAAGTCCACTCCATCTCCTTCTCCTTCTACCTCTAGATATTTTTCTTCCAAGTCCAAGAAAATGAAAGGAGATCCTTGTTCATTTTTGTGGCAAAACTGGGCATGATGCAACTCGTTGCTTTAAGAGATTAGAGGCCTTGGAGGAAGCTATGAAGAAGCACAACATTTCAGTGGCTAAGCCTTCTTCCATGGGCAAAGGGAAATCTCTTTCAGCACGGGCCATTCATTCATCTTCAGATAGTTGGATTCTTGATTCAGGTGCTTCACATCACATGACCAATTCATGTGATCTTCTTGATTCAATTGTTCATACTTCTACTTCTCAGATTGCAGTTGGGAACTCTTCATAGATTCCAGTTTTGGGGACAGGCTCTATTCAGATGCTAGATGGGTGCATTGAGGATGTTCTTCTTGTTCCTGATATTTCAGTGAATCTACTTTCCATATATCAAATTTGTCATTCTGGAGATGGGAAGTCAGTTGAGTTTACTCCACAGAATGTGACTATTATACAATTACATGATCCTAAGAAAGTTGTTGCTACAGGGATAGTTGATCATGAGAACCATTTGTATCAATTTGATGGATTTGAGTTTTCATTGGTTTCATGTTTTTTTGCTCATGTTGATTCAATGAGCAAGCTTTGGCATGAAATATTTGGGCACTTGAACTACAGATATCTTCAACAAATGTAAGCACATAACTTAGTGGTTGGTCTTCCAAAGATCACTTGCACAAATGGTGTTTGTCAAGGTTGTGTTCTTGGAAAGCAACATCAATATCCTTTTCCTAAGGGTCAAGCTACACGTGCAACCACACCCCTTGAGCTGACCAGTCCATACTGATCTCATTTCATTCCCAACTCCTTCTTTTTTAGGGGCTAAGTATGTGCTAACATTCATTGATGATTTTTCCCATTGTACATGGGTCTATTTTCTGAAGCTCAAAAGTGAAGTCCTCACCAACTTCAAGACCTTCAAAACATTTGTGGAGAAGCAGTCAGGTTTTTCTCTTCGATAGATATGCACAGATAATGGGGGGGAGTATGTCAATTAGGAATTTCAATATTTTTGCAATGAGCATGGTATTCTTCATCAGCACATAGTTCCTTACACTCCTCAATAGAATGGTGTGGTGGAGAGAAAGAATAGGACTCTCAGGGAAATGGCCAATAGTATGATTTAGTCTAGGTCCATGGCACCAACATTTTGGGCTGAAGCTTTCAATTGTGCCAACTATATTTAGAACCTTATGCCCCACAAGGCAGTACATAATATGACCCCTGAGGAGGCTTGGTCTCATCACAAGCCTAATGTATCCTTCTTCAAAGTATTTGGTAGTGAGGCTTGGGCATTCATTCTGAATGGTTGGCGTATGTCCATACAGAAGAAGAGTCAATGGTACATCTTTGTTGGCTATTGTGAGGATGTGAAGGCAATCAGATTATTTGATCCTGACACACGAGAGGTACATTTCCAATGTGATGTTCAGTTTGTTGAGACCTTCACCCAGTCAGATCCTCCTTTGACTTCTTCATCACAACCTACTCAGTCTTCTTCAGTTGGTGATGCTTTGCTACTTGAGGAATATTTTGATGATGATCTTGATGCACCTCCTCCTCAGTCAGCCACTAGGCCATGATGGGCTTGAGTTACTCTTGAGGAGGTTGGTCCTCTTGTTGGTGATCCCATAGACACTCGTTGCACTCATTCTCAAACTTCAAGAATCGGTCTTTTGAGTCATGCTGTTTCAAATGATCCTCAGTAGTTTTCAGATGCTTCAGGTATTCCAGAGTGGGACAGTGCTATGGATGATGAGTATTCTTCTTTGATGAAGAATCATACTTGGGATCTTGTGCCTCTTCCTAAGGGAAGAAAGTTGGTTCGGTGCAAGTGGGTGTATCGTACCAAGTATGCAGCAGATGGTTCCATTGACAAGTACAAGGTGCGTCTTGTTGCAAAGGGGTTTTCTCAGGTTGAAGGAATTGACTATTCTGAGACCTTTTCTCCTATTGCCAAGATGGATTCTATTCGCCTTGTCCTTGCTATAGCTACATCACAGGGATGGTCAATATATCAAATGAATGTGAAGAGTTCTTTCTTGCATGGGGATCTTCATGAGGAGATCTATATGGAGTAGCCACCAGGTTTTTTGCAAGACTCTTCACTTGTTTGTAGGCTTCAATGTTCATTGTATGGTTTCAAACAAGCCCCTCGGGCTTGGTATGAGAAGATGGATAGTTTCTTTCTTGCTTCTGGCTACACTCGTTGTCATTCTGATCCCACAGTTTATACTCAGAGACATGGAGAGGATCTACTCATACTTGTGCTCTACGTGCATGATTTGATTCTCACAAGGAGTTCTACTTCCATCATTCAGAGTACACAATGAGCATTGATGGATCAATGTGATATGTCTAACCTTGGTCTTTTTCATTACTTCCTTGGTCTTCAAGTTCATCAGACTTCTGAGGGGATCTTCATTTTCCAGCAGAAGTATGCTCTTGATTTGCTTCAGAGATTTGGCATGGCTAATTGCAAGCCTACCCCTACTCCATTCCAGTCAGGTGTTGTACTGTCTACCAATTGCACTACGCCTACAGTTGATTCTACCTTGTATCGGCAGTTGGTTGGAAATATTTTTTACTTGACACATAGTTGTCCTGATATTTCATTTGCAGTTGGACTTGTCTCTCGCTTCTCATAGGAGCCTCATGAGAGTCATTGGAAGGCCTCGAAACGCATCTTGAGATACATTCAGGGCACTACTCATTTTGGCATTCACTACACTTTAGGTACATCTCAGATTGTGGGCTTCACTGACTCAGATTGGGCTGGTGATGTCAATGATTGAAAGTCTACTTTTGGCTTTATCTTTTTCCTTGGTTCTGGTCTAATTGCATGGTCATGCAAGAAGCAAACTGCTATTGCATTATCATCAATAGAGGTTGAGTATCAAGGTGCGGTGTTGGCTAGTCAGGAGGTTTTGTGGCTTCGTCAGTTGATGACTGAGTTTGGATTCCCTTCCCCTCATCCCACTACTCTTTGGTGTGATAATCAGAGTGCCATTCATATCTCTCACAACCTAGTGGAGCATCAGTGTACTAAGCATATTGAGATCCACATGCATTTCATCAGGTAGCTCATCCAGGATGGTGTTCTCATCTTGGAGTATTTTCCTACAGATCAGTAGGTTGCAAACATCTTCACTAAACCTTTGGCATCACCTCATTATCTTCAATTGCGATCAATGCTTGGGGTGAAGGAAGTTGTCCTTGGGGGGTCTTCAGGAGTCCTCCTTCCTTCATTAGTTTTTAGCTTTCTTTGTAGCTTTTTCTCTCTTTTGGAGAGGAGTTTTCTCCCACAGGGTTTTTCTCCTTTCCTTCGCTTATGAGAGTTTTTTGTTTTGTACATGGGTACCTCATTGGGCCTTGTTGGGACCCATCTTTTGCATTCTACATTGGTCTTTTCCTCCCTAAGTTGCACTTAAGGGGGGGTGTTGGTGTGAATAAGTCTTGTACCTAGTTTATTCCTTTACTAGGGACTTAGGGGACGTAATTCACATGTTAAGTTTACTTAGGATATTGGTTGTCTTATCTAGATAAGCATTAGTTGTCACATCTAGAAGTTACACTTTCCTAGGTAGTTATGAGTTAGTTGTCTCATGTGATAGGATTAAGATACTTGTCATAATCTTGTCTTGCCCTATCTCTCATCCTTTCCTTTATAAGCAAGGAATCTCTAGAATATATTGCATAGCATTGTATAGTATTTCATTGATCACATTGTATCATATTGCAATTCTTGTTTGGTGGAATAGCATCTTCCATTGTTGCTTCTCTCTATCTCTTGTGGAGGTTCTTTGGTGTTACAGATTGAAGATATTGGGTTGATCACTTCAACAGTTAGAAGAAGATTGATGCAAGTGAATTGTGAAGGGCTAGATTTATAGGCAAGAGCTGATTTGATTTGATGGCCAAGATTAAAATTCAATTATGTGATGTGTATGGCTAGGATTAAAAGTTGATTTTAGTGCCTATGATGCACATTAAGTGAATTATGACATGAGGCTGAAATTAGGATGTGAGGGTATAAGTTGGATTCTTTTATTTATTCTGGAGGAAAAGATGCCTATGATGCACAATGAATGGGGCTAAAATTAGGATGTGAGTGGGAATCTCATAATTTAAATAATAAAATTATTTAAATTATTTGTGCATGTGAAGATTTGTAGTCATGTGACACATGTTGCAATGTGGTGATAAGTGAGGGATTAATTCAAATATTTAATTTGAATTATTTTGAGACATGTGAAGGGGAATTAATTAAATAAATGAGATTTATTTAATTAATTGGGAAGGTGATCAAGTGGAATAAATGGGATAAGTGGGATAATGTAATGACCTAGGGTAAAATATCACAAGATGTCTTACAAGGTCATGTATGACTAGGTAATGTTATGACATGGACAATTTTGGGTGTCTACAATTACTTTAGTTCACTTAAGCTAAACTTAGGAGTGCTTTTTTATTATTAGATTGGGCTAAATATAGGTCTAGTTATCTCATTGCATGAGATTAAGACACTTGTCACAATCTAATGCAATCCTCGTCTAGGGTTTGATTTTTTTTTCTTTTGCATGATTTTATAAATCTTGTATATTCAGTGTAATAATTCAATTCAAAAATGTCCAGGTTAATACATTGTGCATATCAATGCTTTTCTAGATTCAATTTTTTCTCTCTTGGTTGCATAGCAAATCAGTTGCTTTGATCTTTCTTTTGTGATAGGATAATTGCTTGCAGGTGATTTCTCGATGTTGTGGAATTCAATCATCAACTTCAGCATGGTATCAAATCTCTAGATCTATAGCCTCTTGTCTGGATTATGAGAGATCCTATCTTGAGAAAAATCTTCTAGTTTTTTAATCTATTTTTCCAAAAAAAATCAATAAAAAATTGAATAATCAATTTTGCTTTATTATTTTTTTCAAAAAAAACAAAAACAAAAAGCAAAAGAAAATCCAAAAAAGAAAAAAAAATCTTTAAAATAAATTCACCACCCACTAGAGCCACCAGCTAAGTTTTTTTGTCTTTTTTGACCTATTTTCATAAATCGGACATAACTTGGGCATACAATGTCAAAATCGAGCAAACAAGATATCATTAGAAAGCTAGTTCTAAGAACTTTTGAGTGGTGTTGGTCTCATTATTATATTTTTCTACTAGTTCCTATTATTATCATTTAAAGTTAGATCTTCATTTTTTCAAGTTCGAGCTCGTAACTTTTTGCCTGTATCTCAAATTTTCTTGATTCAATTGGCATTAAAAAGGTATTTATGAGATCTTCAGATCTATTCTTGTACTTTTTCTATAATCTACCCCAGATACATTTTATTCAATATTTTGCATTTTCACATTCTACTTAATTACTTGGATGTCTTAGCACTTGGAAAGGATCTATTTCCGTAGGATGATATCATTTGATCTTCTTTATCAGTACTGAGGTTTTCAGTCTCTGATTTTCTATTTGAGTGAGTATCATAGGTTTTTTGTTTATCCTTTTGTGATCAACTTGGAAAAGGATAACTATGACTCTTAGCGAAATGGCATCCTGACACATCTCAAGTGGCTTGATATTTTACCTTATTTGCATATGGCCTTATACCTACACCAGACACACTAGGGAGTTTATCAACATGGAGTATCATCAAAGATCATATTGTAGGGCTTATATGTTTCAATGTTGATCTTGACACTATGTGTGTTGTATCAAACATTGAATGTCCCCACACACTTTGGAATCAACTTTGGGAGATCCATGGAGACCATCATATCTCTCTATATACATAGGATCCTAGTGTAGATTGTCTCATCCCTCTTGCAAATGCAGTTTCGATAACCTTTGATGATGATACTTTAGAGGAGCTTGATTATATCATAGGTCTTGCATGTTTTGATGGTTTAGAGACTTTTCTTCATGTTCCCACTCTTCAGATTGAGACTTCATGATCATCTCCTATTGTTCTTGATCAGTTTGAAATCACCACATATTTGGTCCCTATTGATTTAGTGTAGTAGGACATCCCTCTTTTAGACATAGATATTTGGGATTCGTATCTTGCAAAAATATCATCATTGCTTATGGAGTCCTATATTGCAGATATGGAGGAGTACTTTGAGGAAATTCATCTCATCTTTATTGATAGCCACATCAACATTGTTGGCCTACCATCTTCATTGCCTTTGTATCTTGTTCTATATCAATATTCACAATATTTTGGATTGACATCATCGCTTTCTAACATGTGGGCATGTGATCACATTTTAGAGGCACACATCATTTTGATTTGGATTCTTGATTCACCCATTCTTTTGGATTGGTTTCTCCAATCACCAGTGGATCCGTTTCTTCCTAAGGGGAGAAATATTATTTGTAGGAAGTGGATCATATTTTGTCTTTAGGAATTCATCATTGGCATGGAGCTCTTTCTTTATGGGGGGGATTTATATCCTCATTTTCTCTCTCCTATCAAGGGGAGATCTATATTGAGTCCTCCTTCTATCCTTCTTTCACTAGTGAAATCATTTATTTTTCTCTCTTTTGGAGAGGATATTTCCCCGTGTGGTTTTCTCCTTTTCTAGTTATGAGAGATTTTGTTTATTTATACATGGTTACTTCATCAAGACTTGTATCCAAGACTCATCCATGCATCCATCATTGCATTCTACATCAAGGTTTTTTGGCTTCTCCCTAAGTTGATCTTAAGGGGGGTGTGGGAGTAATTTGGACATCATTTGATAATTAATTATTCATTAACTAATTATTAATTCCCTTATTACTTTAGTTCACTTAAGCTAAACTTAGGAGTGTTTTTCAATTATTATATTGGGCTAAATATAGGTCTAGTTGTCTCATGCATGAGATTAAGACACTTGTCACAATATAATGCAATCCTCATCTAGGTTTTTCTTTATTTTATTTTTACATGCTTTTATAAAGTTTGCAAATTCACTATAATAATTCAATTCAGAACTATTCAGGTTTATACATCGCACATATCAGTGCTTTTCTAGATTCAATCTTTTCTCTCTTGGTTGCATAGAAAATCAGTTTCTTTGATCCTTCTTTTGTGATAGGATAATTGTTTGTAGGTGATTTTTGGGTGTTGTGGAGTTCAATCATCAACTTCAATAGATATGTTCTTCCCTTCTACACAAAAAAATGCATTAATCCCTCCCAAAATTTCCAGTGGGCGGGATGTACGCCATTAACCTCAACAATTTTAAGACACTTAGGAATCTCAAGAATAGATAATTTTGGTTCAATATGGGGTATTTTATATAATACTAAAAGTGTTGCATCTTTCATGATATTGCAACCCTCTTCACATATTCTTGAATATGTGTCACTTCCCTCTAGATAAGTGAGGATCTCTATTTTAGTATGTATATGTGAATTAAATTATTTTGGTGTGTCACATAGATCTATTGTTTTTATTAGTTGTATCCCCTAGATAGTGCACTTAGTTTACCTCTTTCTTCATAAATCTATGGATTTGTATCTTTTTTCAGCTATACTTCTCTTTATTTTCAACCACAACTCTCTTGGCAAGCTTTAACTTTTCCTTGCTACTATTTTAGTTGTAGCCCTCCCAACACAATGTAACTTTTCCTTAGTATTATTTTCAACCACAACTCTCTTGGCAAGCTTTAACTTTTCCTTGCTACTATTTTAGTTGTAGCCCTCCCAACACAATGTAACTTTTGCTTACTATCTTTTTCAACCATAGCCCTCTTTGTGTGTTGTATCTTTTCCTCACTATCATTTTCTATTGTACCCCTCTTGGTACACTATAACTTTTCCTCACTATCATTTTTTCATTGCAACTCTCTTGACACAATGCAACTCAATGTTTATAGTTTTATCTATTCTTTTACAGTATCTCTCTTATTGTTCTTGTGTTTGTTTCTAATTTTTTATTCCATGTTTAATTTCATTATTAATTGGATCTTTTCTTTAATATCTCTTGATCTATTTTATCTCCCTTTGTATGGGTGTTCATGTTTATCCTACTTTGACTAGTTGCATATTTTTGGGGATCTCTTCAATATCCTCTCCCTTTCCATTCATCACCCCCTATGTGCCTAAACCCCTCTCATGAGGTTAAGACCTAATAGATTCTACCTCAAATCATAAAATTAGTTTTCTTCTTCATAACAATCTTCTCAATATCTTCTTTTATTTTGTAATTTATTATTTTAATTTTTTTGATCTATTCTTTTAATGTCTTACCAAGGTACTAACATTGGAACCAAATGTTGGCAAGAAAAAGGGAAGTCACAAACTAAAGTTATAAGTCCTACAATCTTGCAAGTTATATTTGTACATTGGTGCTTGTAGAAAGAGAATAGTAAGAAGGTTTGTGATAGAAAATGTCATCATACAATAATATAAAATAATTTTGAATTTATAATAAAGGAACTTAAACATTCATTGTAACTCTCAAAATAAACTATTACTATTAGTATATATATTTAGCCCATATATCATATGTAATGACGAAAAACGTATCCCCCTAAATTTTTGAACTTAATTTAGGAATGAGTAACATTAAAATGGACCTAATGTTTTCTTGATCTAGTGTTGTAATGTGTTTTCCACATTCACATTGGATTTAGGGCCCCTTTAAGCTAAATTGACCTAATTTTGCCTTAATTTAATGTTGTAAAGTATATTTTATGTACACTTTCACATTGATTTTTAGGCCCTCTTGCATTTATGACCTTCATATCATCATTAATAGGTCCCTAAGACCCTATATTATGCATCCTGAAGCTTATTTTAATTGAAATCCCAACATAGACATCAAATATACTTAATTTTCCAACTCCTCGACATTTCCTCCACCTTAAAAGGCCTGGTGGGACCCATACACCACCTTGGTCATATGAGTCCCATCCAAATGGGACATATATGCCACAAGTGGCATATGAGTCCCATTTGGCCCCTTTTTAGGGTTTTGAGAGGGAAATCAAGGTTTTAAGTTCAAATTTCATGAATGTCAGCCTTTGGGATCTAATAAACGGTAAATTGGATGGATTACCTATATAAACTAGGTCTTAAATCATTATTTCACCTAGGGCTGCATGATATAAACATAAGAAATCAAGAGTTAAGCATTCCAAGACTTCACAAGAGTGTCAAGAGAGTTTACAATAGCATTTCTAAGGCATTCAAGGATAGAAT
>VDFB02067518.1:183817-235514 GCA_007258455.2 Sequoia sempervirens
GCATTTGGTCTTGATCAATTACTTCTTCTTCCTCTTCTACATCTGAACCTTTTTCCTCTCTTTCATCCTCACTTTCCTCCCTCAGGTTTAACCCTCTTCTCAACTGCTCTTGTAATGCATCAACCTGTCTCTGGAGGGCTGCCAGTGCATCTCTTCCACCAACATTTTTGCCACCTCGACCACCTCTGACACCACCACGCCTACCTGGCATCACTCTTGGAGGAATCTTTCTTGACCTTGACCCACAACCACGGTCCTGGTGTGAACTGCCTCACAATCGATGATCTGTCCACATGCTCAAGAAAACCTACTCTGATACCACTTGATGAGGGCGCAAACCCGAGACACACATAAAATAACCCACAAACTAGAGAATAATTTTACTATTCAGAAATGGAACTTCTTACATGTAGAGGATCTCAAATCCCCAAGTTCTACAACACATGGAAGCTACAGAAAGCTACAGAATAACCCTTTCGCAATATGCGAGCTTGTCCCCAAAAAGTTACCCAAAATTTAGAAAACCCACCCATAAATAGAGCTCCTCATTTGTTTGGAGCCAAAACAACATTCAATTTGAGTTTAGGCGGTTTGGCACCGAAAATTTACAACATGAAGTTCAAATTTCAAAAGAGCATTTGCAATGGTATCTTGTAGAAAGTGCGCCAACTTCGCGGGGTCATAACTTTTGATCCAGGACTCCGATTCACGAACCGTTCGAACCATTGGAAAAGTCTCGAAGTCAAGAACGCGCTCAAAATTAGCTACACCAATTTCAGCAAGTTTTAGGTCCATTCCGGAAGCTCTAAGTGCCTCAAATCCCACTCAAAAGATTTTCAGGTGCAAAAATGGGAAACTAAAACTGCAATATCTTTCAACCCAGGAACCGGAATGAAAAACCGTAAATTGGGAATATCATTATGATGAAAAGGGTATCCAAAAATATAAAAAACATCTAAAAATGATAAACTTGAAATTTAACTATTTTTGGGTGATGCAAGATTGCCCTTACACCACTGGATGCTCCTGCATCACATATAAAAAAATAATGGTATATTCCAATCAAGAATATTAATAGTATCTTCCAATCACCTTATTTTTTAGAACATCAAATTATTCTGAACACTTTCTACTCTATTTAATTTTCTTATTTTTTAATTTATTCATGAGATATTCAATTGATCCTACTATTGACACATAATTTAAAATAAATTTGGATTGATATCTAGTATATCCTAATAATATATAGGCCTTAAATATAATATTAGGAGGAAAATATTCAAAATTATTTCCATATTTAATGGGTCAACTATCATAACCTCTTTAAAAATGATGTGTCTTTTGAGGTTTAGGTCTAGCCTTAATCTCATTCATATCTCTAACATCAACCTCAACACTTGCACACAATATTTAATCAATACAAAAACCATTCAATCATCTATATACTTTCAATAAATATTATATAAAATCCTTACATAAATTTAACATAATTATGCTAAAGGCATCGGGTGCATTTTCCAATCCAAATGACATCACTATATACATGAAGGATTACCATTTTGTGCCAAAACAATTTTTAGGTTAGTCCTCTTCCTAAATTTTCACTTGATGATACTCTAATAAACCATCAATAAAAGAGTATAATTCTCTACTATCTATCAATTATAATTACCTCATCTATAAAGGGAGTGATTAATGGATCATTTACATATTTCAACTCCCTAATATTGGGGAAAACCAACTCTACTTATTCCATAGGTTTACTTATATTCTTCCTAGGAACAAATTATATAATTCCTACTGCACCTTAACTTTCACATTTATACTTAGGAAATAGGGCCTCTTTCTTTGCATCTTCATTCTCTCAATTATATGTTCATGACCCATACTTCTTCTTTAATATCCTTTACATTAGTCAATATTTTTTGAAACAATATTCATAATATTTTAGCACCTCTACCACCTTCATTACCTCATTTTCCTCCAAAAAATCAATCAATAATTGATATTTGGAGCATACCCTCATATGTTATGTTTTCTTCTAAAATTTTAGGGATATGGTACAATTATTGATATTTTTTACATTTTACAATATAAATTTCCTTTTCCTACCTTCAAATTCTAACTCTACATGTTTTCATGGTTTTCTTCTCCACACTATGGGTCTTATACCTTCTTAACAATAAAGTATAGCCTTTGGGGTACAAAATTGATCTTTTATGTAATACCCACATGTTTTCTCCTCAAGATGGTTGCTTCAACATTATGTTTTTGACTATGTATCAATGGATGAATAGTTCATGGTTATGCACACTTTTTTAGTTCTCATTAATGTTTTAGCTTCACCATTTTCATTGATAGTATTTGTTGCGATTGTTATTGGTTCCATGGAGATGGATGTTTGGTTATGTTTTCAGACCCTTGTGAGGACTTGATGTATTTTATTACATATTATATCTTGAGAAGCTTGTGATAGATCCTTGTATATGGAAATTTAATGATCTTAGTGTCTTGCATTTATTTGATTATTATAATTTCATGATTATATGATGTATGTGATATTGAACCTCATTGGATGATTTTTTATTTTCTTCGAATATTATATAAAAATTTGGAGAATGTACACTTGATGTGTGCATTAAGTGTGTAGGTATAGATTCATGGTTTTCCCCACCTAAATATGCATGTTTTGGTTATTTATCCAATGGTGGTTATACTAGAGATGTAACTTTAGACTAATGTGTAAGATAACCCCTATTATACTTGGTTTGAGTGCAAAATAAGCCTAGTCTCCCTTATGCTTTTAGATCTAAATCAATGGAAATTTTGTACTTTAATGTGTCGTGAAAAATTCATAACTACATGATTGTTATTATGGTTTTTTATTTCCCATGTTTTCATGTCATTACATTTTAAAATGATACCTAATGCATTGGAAATTGGGAAAAATAGGGAAAGGAAAGAAAGGTGATAGGAAGAGGTTGGATGGAACACTCACTATTCCATGTTTTGGGTCCTTGTTCCCAAGAACTCCTAGGTGACTCCACCTTCTCTACTTATAGGCCCTAATGCTTGTTAGGCACCCTTGGTCCTTCTAGCCAACCCTCCTATCAACTACATTCACTTAACCAAGTCAATCTTGATGCTTTCTCCTCCATTCTTTCCTTAGCCCTTAATCTTCCTAAAGGCTGACTAGCTCTCCAAACCTCACTAACTTGTTGCAGGGGCATGTGGCATCTTCTATGGCTTAAAAACCTTCCCACTATGGTTATTGATCAATCACAAGGCTTCATTTCTTCATCACTTCCACCAAACCCTATTCTAGGGTTTAAGAAGGGCTACTAGCCCTTGAGCCCCTATTAGGCCTCTTAACCCAAGAGAATAGGCTAAATCTCCTTTCTACTTAATGAACACCACAAACTTCCAAAAAGGACCCTGGCTCAATTTCCTACCTCTCCAAGATTTTTGGGGTTTTGGGCCTTTACAGGCCGTACACGGCGTAACCCTAATTTTGTGAGAATTATGGCTTTTTTAGGCCACTTCTTGAATACACAGTGAACAATCTGCTTCTTTCAGCCACCAAATGGACTAGTGAAGACTCCTGCTTCCTGCCAAGCCTTTGTAAGGCCTCCTTCAACTTCCACACACCCTGAGTTGCCAGAAAGTAAACACCCCTGCAATGTTAGTGACTATTTTGCACTGTCTTTCCTAACCGGGCATAGCCAAGCTCGCCTAGGAATAGAACTTTTGCATGAAGCCTTGTCTCTTATAGAATCCTAAACCTAATTTATATATAGACATGGGGACTAGTCACATTTCCCACAAGCCCATACTTCTAGTATAGTGGAAATGCAAACCAAAACCCCATTTGTTCACAATTTACCAGTCAAAACAGCAATGAAGGAAGAACAGAGTATGTACAATAACACTTGCAAACAAGTAACCTGCTACCTACTGCTCAAACAATGATTCAAAGACAATTTCTCCACATTCTAAACTATACAAATTTCATTGATCAATCCATTAACCTACTAAAACATAAACAACAACAAAATAGGGAAAATACACAACAAAAAAATCACTGCTTTCTCAATTTCAACTATTTGCAAACTCAAATGTTTTTCCAACCCTCATTCCAGTTCGAGGACCCCATTTTAAAGGCTTCCAAGGTGGTTACCTCTCTATTGGTCGGACTTAACCACCCTATTAGGCCAAAATTGCATAATTGCAACATTTTGGCTTTAATTCCCAAATTCTAGAGATTCCTAGTGAAAACAAATTGAGAAACTCATTCAATCTACCATATGCTACTGATCAAGCTTCATCCTAACATCTTCTAACATCTCTAACTCAAAATAAAATGGTCAACATGACCTTGAAGTATTAAAACTCAAAATTGCTTCCTAGGCTTCCAAAATTGCCTAGTGTTTCCCAATGTTACCTTGGTGCTCCTGCACCAAAAGGGAAAAGGGTCAGGTTAAATGCATTACAAAATGTTTAATAATTATAATTCATTTAATTGTGCTTAGAAAATATTTTTTATTTGAGAAATTCAATTCAAATTATTTAAGTTTCTTAGAAGGGAATTGATTTTAATTATTTCATTTTCCTTTGGAAAAGGAAAATAACCTAGGGATTTTTTAGTTTTACAAATTATAAATTGTGAAAAATAAAGAAAAAGGAAATAAAGTGAAAATTAAAATATAAAAAATATAGAAAAGGAAAGGTTTGGGAAGGGCATAAAAAAAATAGACTTCAATTTTTATTCTTACCTTCACATTTTGGGATGTTTTCTTGGAAAAAAACTCTCCTCTCAAAATTGAAAATTTGATGAAAGTGATTAGGATTGAATTGCTTGGGCTAGGGATGGGATTAAAAATGGAAGGATTGATGTTGTGATTGAATGAAATTCATATTTCTCCTTAGGATTGATGAAAATTGGTATTTTTGTATGCTTCAAAATTAAGGTATTTGACTTCATTTACCTTCAATTTTTATGTCTCTTGGTTTATGCTTTGTTGGAATCAAGGAACACTGAGAGGGGGGGTGAATCCGTGTTTTTCAATTTTTAACTTTATTGATATGATCCTTAAAGTACTTATAACATTCAACCAAAATAAAGATGCACGAACATAAGACAAATAACCACAACACCATAACACAAGGATTTTTTATGTGGAAACCCTATTAGGGGAAAAACCATGGTGAAGGTCAATCCACAATATTATCTAAGTATACTCAAAACATGTTTACAAAATGGGAATGCACTTGCATTCAGACACACTGCCTAGAGCTCAGTGCTCAAAAATTAAAAAAGGCTCACTGTCTTACAAAAGGTTTGGATTACATCCAAAATATTGAACTGATAAAGTAGCATCTACAAATTCCTAATTACGCCAGTATTGGCATGGTGTGATGGTTTATAGGTGGCATTGTTGTTCTTGCCACCAAGGTTCAAACCCCGTTGGGGTGGTATTGTTGAATGGTTGTACCCGGTTCATAGCTCCGGTCAAAAGCGTTTACCCCTTGAATAAATAAAAACAAATTCCTAATTACAGTTCCAATTAGGCTCATCAATCGATTTCTGGACCTTCTATCTAATTTTGTACTTCTACTCTATTCTGCTTCAATTCGCTTCACAAAATCCTCTTGTACACAAGTGAAACTATGCATAATCACTGTTCAATCCTTTTGATATTCGCAACATACATCAACATCCATTGAACATATATCAAAATGATACAATTGATCACTTATATATATCTGTGACTAAAGATTTAATCGCAACATGTTAGCTTCATCAAAACATAAAAATATTTACGAACTGTTGGCTCAAATCATGAATAATATTCAATGCACATCAACCAAAGTTAGCCAAAACATAGTTAGGACCCAAATCAAAATGATCAAACACAAAAACACTTAAATAATTACTCCTCAAATATCCACAACACATTATATTGACTAAGTTAGCCTTCATGCATTGATGAACAAAAAATTAACCAACTAAATCTTCTAACTTGCATATAAATTGATACAAGGCACTAAGATTCATAGATAACATAGATAATACACCAAACAATCTTCCTTGAGATCCACAACACAAAATACTAGCAACAAATTTCATGTGAATCAAAGAACGCAAAATTGTCGGATGCTTTGTTCTAGCTTAATAGATAATCACTGATCTTCAATTTTTCTGCTGGTATGATCAAACGATGACATGCAGATCGAATCATTGGCAAGGGTTGCCATAAATGAAAGCACTGGAAAAAAATTGCAGTGTCTCTTACCAACAATCTCCCCCATTGGCATTGATGGCAACACTTAGTGAAAAATGACTAAGTGTCGGATTAGTACCAACATGAATTACACTGCCAACTTCAAAACTTCAAAAAGATCTTCAATCACAGCTCAAAACTACAACTCCCCCTAAGATGAATATATTATTTTCACTGTACTACTCTCTCCCTTTGACATCAATGAAAACGATGGGGAGTCCACAATCCAAAAAAAAAAACTTCAAACTGCATATGTACAAACTTGTTTCTACAAATTACACAAACTTGAAATTTTTTGCAAAATTGGTCTTCAACAAGTTCAAACTTGTGTCCCAACCCTTCTTGAGACTCTCTAGAATCATCATGTGACCACAAAATAAATAAGATTGCATCTTTGTAGATTCAAGATTCACTGGATCACTGACCACAATAACATCTTGTTCTTTCTTCAATGCACTCAACATTGTTTCCAACTTCAGACCAATTAGGCCTCTAAGCTCACAAGCTCTTTCCATAATTCTATCATTTTCATGCTTCAAACTCTTTACCTTGTCAAGTAGGGATATAACTTGACCTTCTTTCTCTCCAACAGAAATAGTCAAAGGATCAAAAGCATCAGAAATAGTAGCTAACTATTTCTCATGATCCTTAATCTTTTTCTCATTTTCCTCAGTAAATTTTGACAAAGATAAACATGACTAATAGATATTTCCACCTTTAGATAGAGAACTTTGAATATTCTTCACACATGTAGCTAATATAGATTTATCATTAGATATCATTCCCTTCAACCTACTGAACCTTTTAGCATCAAACTCCTTCTGAACCTTAACCATAGTTGACTTCTCAAGGGACTCAAAATGAGTACTTACATAATTAATAAGCTTCTTCAGCTTGTCAAAGAGAGAACCAGATGGATCCTTAATATGAGTAGGAATGATTCTCTCCAAAACACCAAATGCAAGACTCAATAGCTCACTATCCTCAATGTGAGACTTCAACAATTCTTCTCTAGCCTTCGCTTGTGCAAATGATGCAACTTTCAATTTCTGAAATGGAGACAAGGTGGACAAATTAATAGGACCTTAACCCAATTCAAGGTCAAACTCTTCCTATTGCACTTCCAAAAATTTCTTCATTGCCTCTATAGTGTCTCTTGCTTCCATTGGAACTTCCTTTACTTCAACCTTCTTTCCTTCAACTATTGTTTCTTCAGCTACAAATTTTTTCTTGTCTTTAAGAACTTCAACTTCTTCACTTGACATCTCTTTTTATTCAACTGACATAACTTTAGGGGCTTCAATCTCCATAGGAACTTCTATATCATGCACATTAGGAGGAATTTGAGTGTTCTCAACTATAACTTCTTCATTTACCTCTTCATCTACCAAACCAAATGCATTACCTTCATCATGCACTTCTTCAGAGACAACATTGATTTTGATCTTTAACAAGACTTATTTTAAAAATCTTTTAGTTTATTTTGCTACCTCTTCAGTCCTACCAATCATAAGCTTGTTTACTCTTGTTTTGCTCTTGAGAACCTTCTTAGCTTCATTCAGGATTGACTTCATATCCTCAATAGACAATAACATAAGCTTGCAAGAATTCACTCTCTCATTTGCTCTTCTTTAGTTCTTGCACTAACTCTCCTCATTTCTAGAATTCCATACGGTTCTTTAGGTAATTAAGACATTATCTCAACAAGAGTCATTGAAATTGTTCAAATATTTTATTGTAGCCTCCTCAAGAACTCTTTGACCAACACTATCAAAAGTACTATACACTTCACATAGGGGCTTAAGATTACCATCCTTGATTATACCTCTCAACTTCCTTTACAGACATACCTAGTTTGTCAATTTTCACTTTCTTTCTTTTTTTCTATTCTTCACCAGAGGGCTTGTCCTTAGTGGCTGTTGTTTCCTGGGTTCCCATATGCTTTATTTCTCTCACTTCTTCATTAGATTCTATCTCTTCAACTTCTGAAAAAGCTACATAAAATCTTGTGATCTTATCCTTTTTCCTCTTACCAGATGCCTTGAATTGAGCTTTTACAGGGGCTGAATTCTTTGCATGACCGGATAGGGGTGCAGAGCTCCTTGTGGATCTATTTCGGGCAGAAGATACTATTGGACTATAGATTTAGTTTTGGCAGGCTCTTTTTAAGCTTCTCTCTTCCTTCTATCTTCTCTCATAGTTTTTGTAGATATACCCATGCTCTCAACAAAGATTTCCACTTCTTTCCTTAATCTTTGAACTATCATTGGTTTCTTCAACTACTCATGTACTTGCATATTCTTCTTTGCATATGTTCCAAACCTCTCTTTAGACAAATTCAAAGGCTTACTCAACAAATGTTGTGCATATAGCTCCAATATGTTCTCCTCAACTTTGTGTCCTTATACTTCTCCACAATAGAAGTAGGAATTCTTTCCCTTGCTTGCATTACATTCTGAAAGTTCTTGAAATATCCCTAGATTGTAGTTTTCTTGGCTTGACTATCACCAATGGTGTATAACATGTCTCTAATCTGAACAACTACAGGCTTATTACCTCTTTCCCAATGCACTTTTCCAACTCCCAGAACTTCATTCGTGAGAAAAAGAACAAACACAACAACAAATTACCATACTTAAAAGTATTCTTCTTATCTTTCTTAATCTTACCAAGATTCTCCATAAGATGACTTTGAAGTAACTCACATAGGTCATACTTTGCATTCTCCTTCACCATTTGATATGTTGCATAAATAGTTGTACCGGATACTGAATTATCCAAACTAAAGTGATAAATCTTGTAACCAATTACCATCGAGGAAAAATTCACATCCACTTCAATAATATCATCAATTCTCATAGCTCTTTTATCAAATATTGAACCGGTTGCATCAGTGATTATTTGATTCTTCACGAACTTCAAGATCGGCAACCCACTAAAGGAACTTAAACTAGTAACAATGCTTATAGCTTCTTTTGTAATCTTAAAAGGTTGACTCAACCACATAAATTCAACATGAACTCGGCTCAAAATATACTGTCCACCCATTTGTTTTCATCAAACATGGGGAATTTTACAATTTGCGTGAATTTCTTCTCCTCTAGGGTTTTGAATTCAGGCTTAACATAGAAATCCTCTCCAACTATATGATTGGAATACAAATTCAACAACTATGAGCTCCCTAACTCCTCAATATTTGCATGAATGTATGCCCTAATGTCTTCAATATGCAAGGCACTATACGAAATAGATGAAAATGCACCTAAGGGCTCGGTCGCAACAGAATTGAAAGGATGCCACTTGAATTTCGGATGGGGTCTATCCTTGACTTCAAATATCAATGGAGTAGCCATTTTCACAAATTCAAAAATTCACAGGTTTTCCCGATAAATACCTTTTCACCAGAATAGGGTTTGATCACTAAATTTCCTTCACACTTGAATCTTCACCAAATTTCACCAAAGTCTTCTTCAAAGCTCTCCAAAATTCTTCTTCTTCAAGTGCAAAGTGACAAATGAAAAATAGAAATGACCTTTTATCATTCATGCACCTAACATTTTTTTTTGCAATAAATGCTTTTACCCCAACTCATTCGGATACCCTATTTCTATACAGTTTGAAAGATAACTCTTCTACGTACCTTCAACTCTGCATAATATACTCTCCAACAATCTCAATAGCATCTGTAGATCATCAATGCAATCACTACACTCATCCACATCCCAATGTCAATTACTAATATGGGTTAAAATATTTTCTTGACAACTCCCCCTAGGCCAAAGGCCTAAAACTAATTCCCGGAGGAATTACCAAAAGCAAGTTCTGGTGCTGGCTCATTTCCTACAATAGATGGACTCTTCTTCACCCATGTATTCTTCATTTACTTCATAATCTCATCTATAGTGACTTTTATTTTTCCCTTTTCATCCTTCTACATGTTTCTTTGATTTACCTGACCTCTTCTACAAAATCTAGCAATATGACCGGGTTTGTTGCAATTGTAGCACACCACATTTCTCTGTCCAGACTAGTTGTTCCATTGATTTTCTCTTGATTTGCACTGGTTAGAAATATGGCCAAATCTATTGCATGTATAACATCTAAAATCTCTATAAAAGTTGTTCATCATATTTCTACATTCATTTGACTTATGACCATACTTATAACAATTAAAGCACTAAACTAGGAATGATGGACCACTTGGATTCATTATGCTCCTACATTGTGCCACCATATGACCAAATTTATTGCAAACAAAATAGTGACCATTGAATCTTTGAGCATTAGGTTGTCTTACCGGATACCTTCCAAATTTGTTCATTTGATTTCCTTTCCTAAATCTCCTTTGTCCAAAATTCCTTTGTCCATATTTGGAACTTTCTCCTTCCTCATATCCAAGACCTTGCTTGTCACCTTCAGTCATCTAAATTTTAATTAGTTCATCAAGCTTGACTGAGCTAATCTTGAACTTCTCCTTGAATTCATTTGCAGTAGCAAGTTCATCTCTAAGATCATCAATCTACTTTTCAAGTTCTTCATTATGTCTGGATT
Source organism: Sequoia sempervirens (assembly GCA_007258455.2). Lineage (NCBI taxonomy): Eukaryota > Viridiplantae > Streptophyta > Pinopsida > Cupressales > Cupressaceae > Sequoia > Sequoia sempervirens. Next base: position 194,650 of record VDFB02067518.1, read on the forward strand.
GTTCCAATTCAAGCTCCAATTGATTGAATCCATCAGTAATTTGGCTACATTCTTCATATTTCTCTTTCAAGGACTGGGCAAGATTCTCTTCATTCTTCTTTCTATCTTCAATCTCCTTGGCCATCCTCATCATAATAGATTCCATTTCATGCTTTAGGACTCTGGAAAACTTTTCACATTCTTCTATCTTTTCCTTTAGGGTTTGACTCAATTGTTCATATACAATATGTTTACTGTCTTCCTACTTGATCTTATCACATAGTTCCCTTCTCTTCTCCCTGGACTTATTGATTTTTTCTTTCAATGACTCAATGAATTTTTTAGCATTTAAGAGATTTTCTTGCAATTCCCAGACTTCAGATTTTGACTGATCAAGATCACCTAGGGCCACTAAAAGTTGTTATTGAAGACTGCTTGAATCCATTGAAACACTTTCCAAGATCTTCCCCAATCTGTTAAACTTCTTCCAAGGAACTAAGCTTTAATACCAATTTTTTGAATCAAGGAACACTGAGAGGGGGGCTGAATCAATGTTTTGCAATTTTTAACTTTATTGATCTGATCCTTAAAGTACTAATAACATTCAACCAAAATAAAGATGCATGAACATAAGACAAATAACCACAACACCATAACACAAGGATTTTTTACGTGGAAACCTTGTTAGGGGAAAAACACGGTGGAGATCAATCCACAATATTATCTGAGTATACTCAAAAGATGTTTACAAAATGGGAATGCACTTGCATTTAGGCACACTACCTAGAGCTCACTGCTCAAAAACAGAAAGGCTCACTTCCTTACAAAAGGTATGGATTACATCCAAAAGATTGAACTGATAAAGTACCATCTACAAATTCTTGATTATAGTTCTGATTAGGCTCATCAATCAATTTCTAGACCTTCTATCTGATTTTTCACTTTTGCTTTGTTCTGCTTCAATATGCTTCACAAAATCCTCTTCTGCACAAGTGAAATTGTGCATAATCGCTTTTCAATCCTTCTGATATTCTCAACATACATCAACATCCATCGAACATATATCAAAATGATACAATCAATCACTTATACATATCCATGACTAAAGATTTAATCACAACAAGTCGGCTTCAACAAAACATAAAAATATTTACAAACTATCGGCTCAAATCATGAATAATATTCAATGTGCATAAACCAAAGTCAACCACAACATAGTTGGGACCCATATCAAAATGCTCGAACACAAAATAACTTACATAATTACTCCTCAAATATCCACAACACATTATATTGACTAATTCAACCTTCATGCACTAATGAACATAAAATTAACCAACCGAATCTTCTAACTTACACAGAAATCAATACAAAGCACTAAGATTCACAGATAACATAGATAATACACCAAACAATATTCCCTAAGATCCACAACACAAAATACTAGAAAAATTTTTTATGTGAATTGAAGAACGAAAATCTACTAGATGCTCTATTCTAGCTTAATAGATAATCACTGATCTTCAATCTGTATGCCGGTATGACCAAACGATGACAAGCGGATTGAATCACTGACAAGGGTTTCCATCAATGACAACACTAGAAAACATTTCCAGTGTCTCTTGCCAACATGTTTGTCATGCTTACTATTATGGTATCATGAAGCCTCCATTTTAGAATAAAATACATGCCATTTATAGTGATATTAATATTTATCTATAAAATTTAAAAATGCTCATTTTATGTCATGACTAGCGAAACTTTTCAAAAATTAAGAAATATGAATTTTATTTTAAAAGAGTGATTTTGTTCACTATTGAAACCATATGGAATGTTTAGATTTTTAAAAACCTCAATTTCAAAAATATGAAAATTTTAAGCATTCATCACTGGAGTTTGAGAAATTTGATGGTTTTCCTTTGAATAAATAATTTTAGAAAAATTAAAAATGTGAATGATTTTGAATGTGTTTGAATGAAAGACAATAGGTCTCCTTAATGCTTTCAATTTATAACCTTTTGAAACAATATTCAATTTTTTTTATTAATTTTGTGCATAGAACTTCATGCCATGATCAATAAGTGAATTGAGTCATAAGGAACATAGGATTGAGGTGTAGGGCTAGGAAGGAGTGGCTTTAGACAATATCACATGTTTGGAATGACTTAAAGGCTACAATAGGTATAGAGGTTTTAAGTGGAAACTAAAGAAACTTATTGTTGGAATTGGTTGTCATTGATGTAATGCTTAGTTTGGGATGTCATTGTGATGTATTAGTGATACTGTTGGTGTTCATGATTGGATGTCATGTCTTGTTTGATTTTAGGTAAAGTTGTATTAAGTATGGTTATTGTCAGCAATATTGATATCATTATGATATATTAAGATGTGGATTAGAAGTGATGTTGATGGTGGAGAGATGTTGTTGATGGTCTCTAGTATGTTTTATGCTCTCTTCTATTATTCCTAAGGAATTTTGTCTTGCTACAAGGAAGTTTTTGTCTCTGCAAGTTGGTAAAAAAAATTTCTATAGGAAGTTGCCTTGAAGACTATTTGGGAGAATTCTCTGCATTCCTTCACATTTAAAGATTTTTTCTTACGGTTTGGAATTCAATGTTTATGTTTTGTGGATGTTGCACTCCTATATTTTTAGGTAACCTATGTTACCAAGGAGGTTTTTGGTAATTTTAGTGGGTTGGAAGTTTTTGTTGCTTCTCGAGACTAGTCCAAAACATTCTTTGCATTTCTCCACATTGACGTTTCTACTCCTACAACTTGGTGGACATGATCTCAGTGCCTATGCAGTGTCTCATTTCATATTTCATGTGATGGTGTTTATCACAAGTTGGTTTATCAAGGTTCTATCTCTTGGTAGTGTCTTCTAGGCTTCTAAGTTGAAGTGTTTTGTTTTTGTTTGATTTGTGGTGGTTTTTTGTGGCATGAATGTGTGAAAGAAGTATATGGAAGTTTTGTTGGATGTACACGGAACATCTCTTTATGGTACACACTTTAGTACTTGATCTCTTTGGTGTTGCATTGTGTTTTCAATTAGTTTTATGATAAAATTATGGATGTCTGGTTGACAAGGCTTGTTTTTGTACCTGTGTTATGTGCTTGGGGGTTTGCACTAGAATTTGAGGTTGTGTTAAGATGTATTTGGGTCCTAACCTATCTTGTTGAGAACCACATTGATTAATTTCAGTTGAAGATGTGTTTTTGGGCTGACTGGTATTGTGCTACATATTTTAGCTACATGTTCCCTTGTTGCAAACATGGGTTGATGTGCACTAGCATATGTGTTGTTTGGGATCACATTGAAAGATGTAATAAGTTGGTATTTTTTCCTCTCTATCTCATGTATAGGACCACATTATGTTTCTATGGCCAACTTGTTGAGGTTATTGTTTATCTTTTATTTTGGTTGACCTAATTGATGTTTTGATAACTTGTGAAGGATGTAAATAAAAGAAAATTTCAGTTGCAAGTTGAGCAAGAGTGGTGTGGTGTGTGAGTATGGAATGAAGCCGTGAGTTTTGAAAAGAAAAGAGAAATGAGCTTTAACACCTCAGTCAATATAATGTATTGTTGACATATGTTCTAATTTCATATTTTCATGTATCTTGGTATTAGATAATGAGTCTCTTTAGTAGGTCCTTGCAATTTGTATCTTTCCCTAAGTTTATGTGCCTCAGTACTGTAAGTCCTTTGTATATTCCCTATAGTTGTATGCCAAGTATCCTACAAATCCTTTTAGGAACAATCTGCTTCCTTAAGCATTAAGCCTTAAATTTTTTTATAATTTTGTAAGCAGTGAGATTTCTATATTGAGAGATTTCTCTATGTGGTTTTTCCCTCCTTAGGTTTTCCACATAAATCTGGTGCTATCTTGTGCATGTGTGTTCATTGCTTTGGATTTCATTGTTGTTGATCTATTTAATTATTGTTGATATGTCTATAAGTTGTTGATCCTGTTAAAAGTATGAATTTGCATATTACTAAATGGTTTAAGATTTGAAGGGTTTAAGTTTTGAAGATACTAATTCACCCCCCCTCTTAGTATTTGGGTGTTTTCAATAATTGATATCAAAGCCAGGTTCCTCTGAATAATCTTAACCTCTTGAGGAAAGGTTCAGGATGGCACATGATGGATCTTACAAGGGTCCCAGGTTTGATGGGACAAATTACACCTTTTGGAAAGAAAGATTGGAAGGATATATAAACTCTTTAGGGTTTGGTGTTTGGTAATCTATCAAGGATGGTTACAGTACATCTTTTTCTCCTCCAATAGATCCAACTAAGATTATATTGCATGATAACAATTCCAAGGAAAAGAAAGTTATCATGTGTGGGTTAGCTGATTCAAAACTTCTGAAGGTGATGAGTTGCAATTCTACTAAGTATGTATGGGGAAATATGAGAAACATTTGTGAAGGAGATAATAAAGTGAAGCAAGCCAAGATGAAAATCTTCAAGAGCATATTTGAAACCCTGAGGATGACAGAGGATGAAGATATTGCTAGTTATATGCTTCAGGTGGATGAAGTTACTAGCAACAGAGGTCTTGTGGATGTTAAAAGTATTCTATTCTATTCTTCTATGCAACAACTAGAATGATAAATAAATTTAAAAAGAAACAATTTTACCATCAAAAAATAGAAAACTGTGGTATTTCTAGTCAATATTATATTTATCAATATATACAATAGCACCTACACATTTTAAAAGATTCAAATAATCATTTTCCCCTTTCAAAAATGATTTGTCCATTTAAAACATCAAAAATACTCTAAATGTGTCTCATATTTTATAATACAAAAACAAATCTCACAAATAAAATCTTGTGAAATTTGTGCATATATTCATAACTAATTCAAAAAGATTCCCATGCAAGGTTGTACAAATTTTCTCATAAAATGCATATGAGTTGAGCTTAAATATGGCATTGATATTTCCCCAATATTCAATGTTGCTTGTTTGTATTCATATCATGAAGAGGAAAGCATTGATTTCTCTCACTCATGGGATGCATTTGAATGGATACATAAATTACCAAAGAAGAGGTTTGAGGAATTAGATCAAATCATCAACTCACACATTACAAAAAGGAAAAAGGGAAAGGAGTATTGGGAATATTTGGTTTGTTGGAAGAATCATCCAATTGATAAGACTTCTTGGTTCAGTGCTTCAGACTTGGTAAAATTTAGAATTTTGATTTTGACTTCACCAAAATGTTCATGAGTTTCACACTCATGGAACATTTAACTTACCTGGTATGTCTGATGTCAGAGCATCCTAGGTGACTGACAATCTACATCAACCAATTTTTTAGTTGATTTGTGTTGCATTTTGGTTTTCTTTATTTTTTGGGTTGGTAAATTATTTTTGAATGAAGTGGTTTGTGGGCAGATCAAAATGACATTATTGTCAATTTTAATTGACAAAATGTCTCCTATCAATTTTAATTGACAAGATGGCTCATGTCAATTTTCACTTCATTTTTATTATTTTTACAATTAAATTACACATGATGACTCTTGATTTTCATAGAGATGAAATTATAATTGAACAAAGTCAAAAGAATAATAATGTAATTAAAATTAAAACAAGTGCAAAGCTAATGGGGAGGTTGTATGGGATGGGAGGTTATTTAAAATTTGAAAAATGTTTAGCACCACAAGAAATATGAGGATTCATGGTTTAAAGATATAATATAAAAATTGTTTGACAAACATGGGAGAGGCCAAGTGGTCATACTAGGCAAGACTAGATAATTAACAAAATGATTTAAAATAATGCAGAGAGGAGGCGTGGGTAGTGAGTGAGATAAAATTTAGTAAAGAATGTTTATAGAATAGAGGAGAGGGGTTGTGAAAGCATCAAGAAGTGGTATTTTAAATTTACAGATGAAATAAGCTAAAGGAAGTTGTGACTAACGAGGAAGGATATTAAATATGGATGCAGGGAAATATAAGGAACATACGGTGGAGATATTGAAATTTTAGAGAAACTATAGGTAAAAATTAATAAAATTCAATAGAGAAAGAACACACAAGATGCAACTAGGAGTGGATAATAAAGGAAAATAAAGAATAGAGTCTCCAAATGAATTTAATATATATACTAAGTAGAGTGTTACAAACACATACTTAGGGAAGCTATAAGGTGAATGTAAGATGAATTTTTAAGACATCTGGGAACAACGAAGAATTGAAGATATAAAATTGGGCATACAAGAAATAGATTGAAGATATGGTGGAATAAAATAGAGAGGAAAGAATAAGATAAAATGGTGAATCAAAGAATTTGCAGATGATCAATGTGTATTTACTTGTACAATAATTTAATGTGGAATAAATAAATTAGTTCAAATTTGCCTCTAATTTTTGTGTTGCTAATTAAATAAGTAAATTGTATAGATGAGAATTTGAATGTGGAGGTTATTGCATTGTAAAATTTAATTGTTTGATAAAAAGGTTGAATTTTGATTTTCACCAACACAAAATAATTAACCCAATGTTACAATTATACAACTAACAAGTAGCTCCAAATAATTGCCTAATATGGCCAAACATATCTCCTATATGTACCACAACTAAATAATTATTTATTACAACATTATAATATAATATTTTATGCAGTGGTGTACAACACCAAATCCTAACAAATTTATAAGCTAGGTTTAAAGAATGGGAGGGTCTAAAACATAGTGATTTGAATTCGACAACACCATTAGAGTATGAAAAATGTAATGAGGTGAAAGAGTTAGTTATACATCATTATAAACAATTTATAAGATAAATAGGTAATTTATTAACAATAAAAACATGTTTTCAACATGGTGTTGAGAGAGAGGTAGTTGTTGCAAAGATGGTTGTCGTTGCACCAAAAGATCGACCTATTAATACCCGATACAACCGCTAGATTTATATAAGATCCAAGATCCATAGGAGGCATTTAAACCATGTCACTAAGCCTGAGCACCATGTTGGCCCACACCGAGGAGACCAAGTGTAACACCTTGCAACAATTTCCCCAACGCAAATGAAGGGTTCAAACCTATGACCTCAACTCTGATACCAATTGTTGCAAAGACGGTTGCTCTTGCACCAAAAGATCAACATGTTAATGCCTGATACAACCGCTGGACTTATACAAGATATAAGATCCATAGGAGGTGGTTAAACCATGTCATGAAGCCCGAGTGCTATGTTGGCCCACACCAAGGAGACCAAGGGTGACACCTTGCAACAATAGTTACCCACAAGGTTCACCAATGTAACTGGATATTATCCACAACAAACCAAAATAAGGTTTCATAACTCATCAATATGATATTGGTAACTAGTAATAATAGAACCTACTAAGGGAAAAAATAGTTATAATAGTCACACATAAGGCCAAGAATTGCATGTACCAGGTGGATAAAAAATTTCATTGTAGCATTACATCTCTTTTGGGGTCTTACATGGTGGAAATTCTTAGAAAGATCTAGTATTTCACTTCATTATCACTATGGAGGTTATTAAAATTCAAGGTGCTTTTATTTCCAAAATAATGTGGAAATATTTTAATGCTACCAAATATTGGTTACTCTAGAATGAGAATGATTTTACTATTGAACACCCAGAATGCTGACGAGGGGGGAGGTGAATCAATATTCACTAAAGCTTATTAACTTTTTCAATTCAAACATCTATTCAAAGCATCATATTTAACTTGTAGTGAATGGAAGGAACATATAAAGCATGCATCACATTAAGGAACAAAATATCACCAAATTTATGTAGAAAACCCTAGAAAGGGAAAAACCATGGTGAGGAATAGCTCAAAATATATTATAACTAGTTACAATGTTTGATACAAAATGGTGGAATCACTGTCCAAAAGAGAATGGAACACTGCTGAGGGGTCACTACCTATAATGGAAAGAGATAAAAGAAAGGGTGGCTCATTTCCAATGATGAAGTGTTAACAATGCATCTGACATATGCTAAAGGTACCATTCTATTTAAGCTCAAAAAATTTACTTCACACTTCATACTTCACCACTACTATGATTCACATTTCTCTCTACAATAGATCTCTCTCTCACACACACACACACTCTACACACTCTATGCACACATTAACACAATGAATCAACCTTATATATACCACAACTATCCAAAACATTAATTAAGTTAGCCTAATTAGATTTACCATGCACCACATAACTTGTCGGCCCAAAACATCAACACACACACCTTGTGGAAAGAACCAAAATGTTTAGACAACCAAAATAGGTTGACATGAACCATAATCACTCCTATGATACCACTCCATACACAGTTCAACTTTGCACAACCTCAAAATACTTAGGTCAGTACTAGCTAGCAAAATTGGTGAAGTAATATCTAAATGAACCAACTGTTCATTGACACCTTGACACACAGACCACCAAAAAACTTGACACTTGAAATGTACACACCTTTGAAATCTTTAAAAACTTCCAAAAATATTCATAACATAATATTCAATCACGACGAAATTTAGAGCCATCCAACATACACTTTACACCACTAACTCTATCACAACTTAGTTAATATTTTTATCAACAATATCTTCAACTGTGAAAGACAAACAACCATGAAACTTTAGATTTGAACACATACAACATGCATAATTAACACCTCAAAACCACATGGAATTTTTTTTCATAGTGGAGCAGTGTGAATCATAAAATTGGTTCATTGTAACACTAAAACTACACTCGAAACTTAGGTAATTATCCAAACTTCTTGGTATTCTTTGGACCAACTCTTCTGCATCTATACAATGGGTTGAAATCAATGACAACACCATAACAACACCATATTCCATACTCTAAAAAATCTCCTCAATGAAAAAAATCTTCCAACAGTCTCCTCCTTTGTCATTGATGGCAACACACCTAGCCAAAATTGCTCCCCATTTGACATCAAGGGAAAAGGGTGCCCATAAAATATTTAGTTACTTTGCTCTACTCCCTCTTATAGATATATTTACATCAATGTAAACCCCCCTAGCATTGTTATCCATTACCAAAATGATAAATACTTACACCATAACATCATCAAATACTTTCACATATGTACATTGTAATCAAGAAAACTATCTATACAAAGCAAAAATATACAACTTAACTTGAGGAGGGTAAACTAACTTGATTATACATCTTCTATTTTGCAAGGTGTTCCTCCTAATCCTTCTTTCCTATCTCCCAATCCTTCTTGGAGAGGCAAGAAAACTACACTAACTCTCAAACTACATAAGGAGGTCTTCTTTGTCATCCGAAGAATTGGACAACAAATTCCTTTACAACACCTTTTCAACATTAGCTAAAGCTCTAGTTAGAGATGTAATCATTGCACTTACCAAGTCTCTGAGTTGACTATACTACACAATGGTTTTATGTTTCTGTTCTTGCAATTGGAAGAACTATCCATGTAGATTTTCAATAGTTGTCCTTGTTACAACATTTGCATCACTTACTGGGACATAAACACTAGAGGCTTGGGTAATTTGTGACTCTATTTAGTCCATTTGGTCCTTTATGCTCCTTGTATAATTAGGCCATTTTAAAGAGAATTGAATTAGAACTTTAGCTTCTTACACAAAATTTTGAACATCTTTTAAGTTGCCTTGCAACTTACCATGTGCAACACTGCATTTATTAGATATTTTAGTCAATCTCTTATCATTGACCTTCTTTGCCATTTATTTTTCAACCTTTTCTTCCAATCTGATAGAATATTCCCTAAAGGAATCAAGTAATAGCCTCAAATTTTGCACACCGGATAGAGAATTATCAACATTTGCTTTAGGGAAACTATCTTGTAACACTTTTACTACTTTATCAATCATTTTGGCACTCTTTTGGTGTGTCTAGATTATCTCCTTCCTTTTAGAGGCATGAAAGGCATAACCAAGCTATAATTTATGTAGGGGATACATTTTTTCCATATCTACTTGTTCTTGTTGCATGGGAATCTTTAATAACTATGCAAATACCACCGGTTGGAACTTTAGCTACATATCCAGTAGACTTTTCAATGAATCTCTAGAAGCTCTGAAGGATTCACCAATTATTTGAAAACTTTATTCTTCCTTCTTATCTTTCTCCTTTTCTTCATTACCAGAGTAATCTTCTACATTCTTTTCTTCTTCAACAGGCTTCTCATTATTTGGAGGAGGTAAGTTTTCATCCTTTTATGCCTCAGACTTCTTTGATATTTCTTATTCTTTCTGCTCCATTTTTGGAGGGGGAAAATTTTGTTTTGCTTGAGCTTTCTCCTTATATGAGGCATGAAAGACATAACCAAGCTATAATTTATGTAGGGGAGACATTTTGTCCATATCTACTTGTCCTCGCTACATGGGAATCTTTAATAACTATGCAAATACCACTAGTTGGAACTTTAGCTACACATCCAATAGACTTTTCAATGAATCTCTAGAAGCTCTAAATGATTCACCAATTGTTTGAAAAATTTATTCTTCCTTATCTTTCTCCTTTTCTTCATTACCAGAGTAATCTTCTACATTCTTTTCTTCTTAAGCAGGCTTCCCATTATTCAGAGGATGTAAGTTTTCATCCTTTTGTGCCTCAGACTTCTTTGATATTTCTTATTCTTTCTACTCCATATCTGGAGGGGGGATTTTTTTTTTTGCTTGAGCTTTCTCCTTCTTTGAGGCATCCTACATATCATCATTCTTTTCTTCAACAACATTCTCCACAACTAGAGGGGTGTCATATTTTACCATGTTTTCTTGTTCATTCTTAGGCTCAAGAACATGCTCATGTTGTGAATTTTTAGGCTCATTGCTTTTGAGATGGATGAATCATTTTGCATTTATTCTTCACTATTCAGAGGGACTCCCAACCATTTAACTAGTTCTTTAACTTTTCATAGAGTCTCATTCTTCATTCTTTGAATGTCTTCTTTGTCTCTACTCATTAGAATGCTAACTCTTTGATTTGATTTGAATTTCCTATTGTATAATTTAGAAAATTTGCATATGTCCTTATTTGTAAGAGAATAACTAGTCTTCTCCAAGGAAAATTCCTTTATCTTCACATCTTCTTCAATATCCTCTCACCTTATTGCAATTAAAACATTTTTAAGACATGAGGAAAATGATCCTCAATTTTATCTAAGCTAGTGTCAAAAGTTACCATGTACTTAATGATGGCATATTCAATGGTTTCCTTATCCTCATCATTAGACTCCAAATAAATTTTATCTATCTCTTCCAAGAGACCAAAGTTTGAAATGCTATTAAACAATGCTTCAAGTTTCAAGGGACTATGCTCCCTTATCGGAATGGTATTTTATTTCTTCTTCCCCTTTCCTTTAGAAACTTCTCTCCTTCTCCTAACTTCTTTTATCTTCTCTAAATATTGAAATATTTCTTTACTATTTCTACCTCTTCTTGACTTTTAGTATCAACAATATCAAATTTTGTTCTTTTGGCACTAGTCTCTTTCATGGAGGCTTGATACTTTTTCTTCTTTCAGATCAATTGTGGTCCTCCCTCTTCCTCTTCTTTTTCATCTTCATAACTTATGTATCTTTCCATAGTGGCATTTTATTTTCTTCTACTCTTAGGAGCCTTTTTCTGCTCAAGGACACTAGATGTATCCTTCTTTGAATTCTCTATATGCTTAGTTTTGGAAGACTTCAAAATAGTAGGAGAGGGGGTAGAGGTTATAACTAGCCTTATTGTGCTAGGAGTACCTTGCAGAGCCACATATGGGGCTTTGATTTTCTCTGCAAAACCCTTAGGTGGGTTCACAATCTCTTCCAATCGAGTTTTAATCTTCTCCACATTCTTCTCAATGTCCTCCTTTCTCTTCTCAAGATTTACTTTAGTTGATATCTCTGCATATGTTTGAAACCTTTCCACATATGGATCTTTTGGTTTTCTTAACATAATATCTGCTAGATTAATAAGCAATTCTACTATAACCTCATATCCCAGCTCCAGGATCCAAACAGTTCTAGGTTCAATTGCTTCCATAATGCAGTTGTCTTTGCTAACCATGAAAGTGATGTCATTTTTATACTTCTAAAAAAAAATTCCCAATATCCTCTCTCGTTCTTGCATTTTACCTTGAAATGAATTAAAGAAACCCAACAACATGGATTTTTGGGTTTCTAGGTCTCTTAACCTTCTCACATGATCTATAATTTGAATACCAACATGAATATTGTCTAACCACACAACGTTCTTTGTACTAGGTGTTGTGTGGTCTCACAACATACCCCATTTTTCCCTTTGGAAAAATGTGGACCCCCTTTTTTTCTTATGTTCCCTTTCATTTTTGTTTGCTTTGGCATCATTATACGACTTGGTTGGTTCACTGATCTCATTTTCTATTTCACTTGGTATTTGTTTTATCCTTTTCCTTCCCAGATTTGGTGTTTTGGTATTTTCATAAATTTTTTAATATATTATTGAAAACCGGAATCCCAAAATCTTGCATTTGCATCAAGGAAAATTGTATCTTCATTTGGTCCTAGCTCAGCCTGGTATTTCATTAACTAGAGTCATCAATCCCGATAATATCCTTTTATCAGATTCTAGTACTTTAATTTTATTTCCTTTTATTTTCCTTATTCTTAAGTTAGAAACCGAAGAGTCTATTTCAAAATTTGTTAATCTCTCTTTAACCCGGTTCTCAGTCTTTTCTTTTGTTCTAGTTTTCTCTTTCTGAAGCTTAGAGGTAAATTCCTAGATCCCACTATTTCTTCTTAAAGTCAATACTAGAAAGTCTCAATCCTAGTGATCACAAATTAATCATGTATCTTTAATGACCTATACCTTATAGAGAATCAGCGTGACATCTAATTGCCACGTATGATCATTGCATCATCTTTCTCCTCTGGTAGTGAGCCCACACATAAATCTAGGTGTTTTTAATTTGAATCGTAATCTGTAATGATTGTACCTTTATTCAAGGAATTAATGTGAAATAATAGGTAATTCATGAAGGTGGTGAACTACCTATGTACTTGGCACCACCTCAAGCATGCAGTTGCTTTTGTAACACTCCACTTTGCATCATGTTGTAAATTTGCAAAGGACATTGAAAGAATGAAATAATACTGGCATGCAAGGAGAGGTAAATTTTGATAAAGTGAGAACATAGCTCACAAGGGTTTTGAAGTTGCATTATGAAAGATTATCATCATTGACTAGAATCAGGTATGTTTTAGATAACTAACACTCTGTTAGTAAATTTCAAGTATGAAAAGTCTCAAAAATGTTATTTTCCCTTTGGAAATTGAAATGTTGATTATTCTTTGATTTTTGAATTTAACCAAAATATGAACTAAAAGTTTTATAAATTGTAAAATTTGGTTAAATTTAACCCTAACTCACACACAAGACACACATTTTGAAAATTGCATAACACACCAGAGAAAATGAGTACTTCTGACGCAAGGGCAGAAGATGAATTCAAATATTGCAATTTGCAAGCCATACCAATCAATGTGGTGGTTATAGACACTCATATGGGATGGTCTTCTATTATTGAAATCCTTTCGCTGGTATTACAAGAAAATGCCACTTAATGTACCAAAAATGTTGCAGAAAATGGGTTACTTTTAGCAGGAGGGTTTCCGCCAGCGATGGAGGCCCTTGAATTGGTTATGAAATGTATGAATTACTACAACCTAACCAAAAGAGTCATTGAAAAAGAAGGGATAATTTATGTAGACCTCTCACAAAAAGGAATTGTGTACACATTTGGGCTCCCTATTTACACACAAATGTATAATGTTGATATGAAAGCAAAGGGAAAAATGTATCAAAATGTTGAAGCTCACAATAGAGAAATTATGAGTACCCAATGGTGCCAACAACCAATTGCACCACAAACCAAAGTAATTTAGAGGTCTATGTTCAACCAAGAAATTCAAGATATTATAACTCTGATAAGCAAGGTAGCTGGTTTAAGGGATGCAAGTAAATTTGAACCCTGGATGTTTGTAATAATATCTATCCTAATGGAAAGTCCCATGAAAATGCATTGGGGAAAGTTTATAAGTGACAAATTATATGAACAAATAACAACATTTCCCAAAACCAAGTGCTTTTACATGTTTGCATATGTGATTTAATCCTATGCCATGAGAGCTAGCAAGCAAGGGTTAAAATAGATTGGTACTTTGGGCACAAAGGTAGGAAATAGTTTGATATATGCTCATTTATCCTAGATCACCATTCATGGATATAAAGATAATTACAAGAAAGTCAATGATCTATTCTCCATGAAACTAGTCAGAACGATGGAAGGTGATAAATCCAAAAGATTGTCCCTGGAAGCACAAAGTGTCATTCAACCAATGAGAGGCTAGTACATTCAGTTCCCCACTTACTCTTTGTTGACGGTCCTTTTGGCACATCAACATGCAAATAGAATATTGCTACTCTGTTTCTCCTAAAAGACAAAGATGATCACATGGATATCTTAGCTCCTAAGGTCTATGTAGTTGGTTCTCAACTGTGCTGATGTTGCTCAATTGGTCAATGTAATAGTAATATTCAAGGGGCCTGCTGGTGTGAGCTTTCGGATTGTTCTAAGATCAAGCATGAAATAAAACCTAATTTAACTAGGGTTTTTAAAGAAACAACAAAAGATAGGTCAGATCTTTGGAACAGAAAAGAATGACGATTCTTCTAACTTAACCAGACTTGCTACTTTTCAAGGAGTTTGTTAACTAAAACTGTAGAACAAAGTAAACTTGTGATTGACACACAACCCCTTTCATTCACAGTGCTAATTCAAATAACAGATTTTCAGTTACCATTTAAAAAAACATAAAATAAGACTTCAATCCTTGAAAGATTCTCAAATCAAATGATTAACTTAAAAAAAATATCATTCAGGAACACAATATGAAGTAGATTAAACTTTGATTGCTTCTACTGTTAGTGAAACAGATAAGCAATGTTTAGAAGGCTAGCACAATCACCAGTGTACAGAGAATCTGCAATTCCATATTGTTTCCAACTACATTAAGAGAACTTGGAAAATACATTACAGCCAATACTGAACTTTACTACTAGACAAGAAGACAAAAGAAGCTCTCATTACTAAGAATCAAGATGCAACTCTATCTCCTACTGTTAACCGACTAACTCCTAGATTTTCTTCTGACTATCTATTCTAACACTGTATCTTCTATTTTCTTCCTTGGTTCTCTCTACCTCGAACTGTCCCTTAAAAGTTCTAACCCTTCTACAAAGAGGCCATAATGCCTTATATACATAATGTATCAAATGGGATGCACTGTCTACCATTTTAGGTTTTTTTACAAAATATCTGCTTCAGAAGAGTCGGTCCTTAGATATTTCTGAGAAGAGTCAATGCCACATTCAATGAGAAGCCCTGCTATCTGGGTTGATGATGGCTTGACCTCAAAAGAATCCTTTAGATCTTTTTGGAGCTGCAACATTTACTCTTTGTCTTCGTGTCCACCTTGAACTCTGTTAGGGTCACCTTGAATGCTCCAAGGAAATTTACCATTAATACTGATCAATCTCCGCCGATGGTTACTACAACTATCCCTGTGAGTCATAGATCCTCCCTTCCTTCAGCTTCCTTCATGTTCTAGACTTCTATTGCAGGTTGACCATCTTCTGGAACATCATCGGGCCTCCCTGTAGAATTGAACATTTTATCTGAGCTGATCCATAGCCTCCCTGATCTCAGAATGGATCCATCTCGCTTGCATTCTATTGGTCTTCTTGCACAGGGATGGTCAATCGGTCAATAGGTCATCTTCTTCTGATTGGAGGAATAGAGGCCACACAAGATTCCTTCACAGTCAAAAGTGGTTCGTATTGAATCGCATGTCGATGAGACATTCATTGTGTCTCCCTGATGCGATTATCAATTATTGGCATGACACTAGATAATTGGCAAGACGTTTCGGTGAGCTGAAGAAGTCATATCGAGCTCACAAAATCCATCAGCAAGAATGCATGTTCTCGGCAAGACCACATGGCGAGGCCCTTCCTCCCTTGGCGCACCTTCTCATGTTGGGGAGACTTCATCATTTCAGGGAGACCTTACCCCGAAATCCTCTTTTCTTACCAAGCCCCTCTTTGTTTCGGTGTGACTTTCTTTCTTCGCCAAGAACTTTTGGCAAAGGCATGATCCTCTGCCGAGCTCCATTTCTTTCGGTGGGGTTTCCTTTCTGTCGGAAGGACACTCTATGGTCAAGGAGATCTCATAGTGACCATTTCATTTTCTCCCCGAGCCCATTCTGTTTTTCCAATACCGCTTTACTTCGGCAAGAGTTCACCTCGTCGGTGAAACATCTTGCTGAAGCCACCTTTCTCTTGGCAAGCTTCCTTTGTGTCACTGAGACTTCATCAGGTTGGCAAGACATCTTACTGAACCCATTCCATTTGTTCAGAGTCTCCTCGAGTTCCTTTTATTCCCTGAGCTCTCTTGATTCCGTCGCCAAGACCTTCTGAGGTTGCCAAGACTTCTTAGCAAGCTCAAATTGCTACATCGATGCCGCTTACTCTTCGACGGGCTCCTTCATGTTAGTGAGACTTCCTTTTTTTGCCTAGACCTCACACCGAGGTCCTCTCTTTTTCTGAGTTGTTCACTAGTCAGTAGGACATCCTGAGGTCGGGGAGACATCATAGCGATACTTTTGTATTCTCCCCAAGCCCTTTTTGTTTCGTTGAGACTCCCCGTAGTCGCCCATACCTTATGGCAAAGGAAAAATCATTTTCTAAGCCCAATGTCCTTCACTGGGACCTCCCTTCATGTCAGCGTGACACTCTGTGGTTGGGGAGACCTCTCGGCGATGCTGTCATCCTTTGCCGCAAGCATTCCCTTGTCGCTGAGACTTCTTTCGGTCAGTGAGACTTTACACTGACCGAAGCTTCCTTTCACTGAGCACCAACTTTCTCTGGGCTTCCCTTACCTTTTCAGCAAGACATCCACTAATTGGCCAGACCTTCTACCGAAGGAAAAAAATTATCACAGAGACCCTCGGTCGATGAGACATCTTCTCTTTCACTGAGACCCTACACCAAAATCTCCTCGCTACGCCGATGGGAAGCTCCTAATCGTTGGGACTCTAATTGATGTCTTGTTGATTGATGCCTACACATGAATTTCACTTGCTGTGACATCTCTGGGATCTTGCTGACCTTTGCCTTAGCTAATTTTTATGACTAACTAGATTGGGGAATGCATTCCAGCTAAGCTCCCTTGGAAAATATCATCAACTGTAGGATTTAATCCTGCAAATCAAATGCCTCCATTAGTCCCAAAAGAATATAAAATATATTAAAATAAACCATCTTGTTGCTTATGATTATTTCATTCATTTTTTAGCAAGAAGAAAAAACCAACTCAGGCTAAGAAATAACCAAAATTAAATTAGATAGATCAAAAGTCAAAACTAGGAGAAAAACAAAAGAACTCCATAGATCAAAACATACAACCAAAAGGGAAAGTAGACAACAGAAAAAGGGGGGACCTATTTTATTCCAGAACAAAAATGGGGTGTTTATGCAAGGCATAACAAATAGCGACTTGGCTGGGAAAATGGTTTAACCATTTTCAAGAAGCTGAAGGATTCAGCTACCCAGAACTTCTCTGGTTCATGAATATCACAACTCCAATTGGGTCAGTTTCAACAAGCAAGGTTGAGCTAGAATCTCAAATGTAAATCAACACTAGCTACCCCTAAATCTATGTGTGTGCTTGATAGTGCATCATCCTTTCATAAAGTTTTCTTCATCTTTGAGACAACAATGTGCAAGATTTCAGCTACATAGGTTGATTCCCTTTGGCTGTTGTGCAATGATATCCCGGGCATTGCTCCGCTGCTAGTTAGGTGTCCATAGCCCCGATGGAGATACCTCTAGTTTCCTCACAACATTTCTCTACTGCCAATCAGGTATCCATAGCCTGATAGATATACTAGAATCACCCATTCATATTGAATTCATTTTCTTTAGATAATTCTTTTCTTTTCTCTTTCTTTTTTTTGTTTTCTCATAGAGTTTCAAATATTTCATTTAGTTCTTTTTCAATATGTCAGATGTTTAACATTTGATATGGGTTGAAAACTACCATGGACCTCATAACAACACTTGGGAGATCGGATTTTTCACTCAAATCTTACAACACTATCACCCTAGGACAAACATATCAATACAAAGGAGATGATCTTAATGGTTCGTGGCAGATTCAGAGGAGCTAACGAAAGTTATTTACTTGGCACCTTGTTTTCAAGACCTTCCACAACCTTTATTGATAATGGACATGAAACAAAGAGTTTAGGACAAAATCATCCAATCAGAAAGCCTAAAAATACCTAAACCATTTTTCTCCTTGTGACCATAGCATGCTTTAGATAACAACCCACAATTTCAGATGGAAAGGACAGATCAACCCCAAAGAACAAAAGAAAACAAAACAGAAACTAAAAGAGCAAAGGAAATAGAAAGACAAAAAGGAAAGACAAACAAACAGTTAGCAAACTATTTACAAACAAAGAGCAAATTACTTACACAAAGAGCAGCAAATTATTTACAAGTAGAAACACATAAACTATTTATATAAATACAACTTATTTACAAGTAGGAGACAAACAAATTATTTACATAAAGAAAAATGAATTATCTACATGCAAAATAGAAATTAACGAACTTTATGACTCAAAATAGTGCTTGAGAAACTGTCCATTAACAGGCAATGGGACAGGTTCTCCAATTAGAGTACTTTGTTAGAAAGCATTTTCCCCCAGGATCTCAACAATCTGATAAGGACCTAGCCAAAGTTTGTCAAATTTCTGGTGGCTGCCCTTCTTTTCACTAGCCTTATCCCACAACAACACCAGGTCAGATATCCTAAAAGCCTTGATTTGGGCTCTTTTGTCAAGCCAGCATTTGACAATGGCCTGGTGCTTAAAGAATTGTTGCAAGGTGGCATCTCTCTCTTCCTCTACTTTCAACAGAGCAGCTAGTCTGACTTCTATCCTATTGTCACTAGAGTAGAATTTCTGCATGAACTCAAGGATAGGTATTTGTAGATGGATAGGAAAGACAAGCTCTTGGCCATATACTAGCTTGAATGGTGAAGTGTTAAAAGTAGCCTTAATCCTAGTCCTATCTGCCCATAATGTGAATCTCAGCTGGGTATGCCAATCTCTAGGGTTATGATCTAATATTTTCTTAATTACCCCTAAGAGATTCTTATTGGTTGACTTTGCAACTCCATTTCCTTGTGGGTAATAATTTGAAGAATATTTCAAGACAATCTTGTGATCATATGCCCAGGAAATAAACTCAGCAGAAGAAAAGGCAGATCCATTGTCACATACCAGAGCGAAGGGTACCCCAAACCTTGTAGTGATGCACTCGGTGAGGAACTTGATCACTACCTCTGTGGTGCTGTTCTTGCAAGGTATAGCCTTTGTCCACCTCATGTAGTAGTTAGTAGCAGTCAAGATAAACTTGTGTCCTATAGAAGAATTTGGGTTAATCACTCCAATAAAATCCAGTGCCCATTGGGCAAATGGCCTTACCTCATAGATGGGATGCAAAGGCATGGCTGAATGGAATTCCCTTGGTGCAAAAATCTGATAGATGTGACATGTCCTCACATGCTAATGGGAATCCTTGAATATACAAGGCCAGTAATAACTAGATCAGAGGATCTGGTGTGCCAAAGAATCTGTAGACCCATGACCTATGCCATGTTTCCAATGAAACTCAGAGATCACATGTTTAGCCTCTTGATGATCAAGGCATCTCAGGTATACTCCTTCAAAATTCCTCCTGTATAGCAACCCTGCTTTGAGCATGTAATGAGAACTCTTCATTCTTAGGGCTCTCCTTTGAGTGGCATTCATTCCTTTTGGACATCGATTATTGAGCATCAAGCAAATGGTATCAGCATACCAAGGGTCACTGGAGAAGGATTGGGTTGTGTATTGTTGATAGATGATGTTATCGCCAACATCCACCATGGACTTGGACAGGCCTGTACCCCTAACTAATTTCATAGGGTGTATCTCTAGATTGAATTCTTGTAGGATGGCCATCCATTTGCCTCTCCTTTCTCCCAGATCGCTCTACATGAGTAGGGACTTCAAAGCTGCATCAGGAACTACAGTGATGACTTGGCTTCAGAGAATGTAATGTCAAAACTTCTTAACAACCCGAACCAACACAAAAGCTTGCTTCTTGAGAGGCGGGTATTTGGTTTTCCTATTTTTGAATGGAGAGCTCATGAATGTAATCGGTCTCTCCTCTGCCTCTTCTCTTTGCTGAGTTAATATAGCTGCACAAGAATGGTTAGAGGCAAAAGAATAAATGTAGAATGGCCTGAGGTAGTCAAGGCTAGTGAGGACCAGTGCTTCTGAGATGGATCATTTGACTTGTGAAAACACGACCTTTTCTTCATTAGTCCACTCTACCTTGGCATCCTTTTTCATCATTTTGTTTAGGGGTTTCATGATTTCAGCAAAGCCCGTGATGAACTTTCTCACGAAATTTATCTTCCTGAAGAAAGACCTCATTTCTTTCTTGCTTCCAGGCTAGGTGATCTTCAGGATGGACTCAACTCGATTTGGGTCAATTGAAATCCCTCTTTCCGAAATTATGTGTCCCAGGAGCCTCCCTTCAAAAACCCCGAACACGCATTTTTTTGGATTTAATGAGACTCCATACCTGATGCATCTCTCAAGAACTTTGGCTAAGTCCACAACATGATTCAATCAGTCCTTGGATAACACTGTCAGGTCACCCATATAGAAAATGATGCACTTATCGATTAGGTCCTTAAACGCTATGTCCATGGTGTGCTGGAAAGTTGCTCCAACATTTATCAGACTGAATGGCATCATCTTATACGAGAATGTTCCCCACTTTGTAGTGAAGGTGGTCATCATTTTGTCTTCACAGTCGACCATTTCCTGATTATATCCAAAGTAACTGTCCAGGAATGATATCATTTGAGATCCATTGACAGTCTGCATAACTTCATCTAGAGAAGGGAGTGGGTAATTATCCTTTTCTGAGGCTCTATTCAAATTTCTAAAGTTGACACACATCCTGATCTCCCCATTTTTCTTATGAACTGGGACTAAGTTAGCCACCTAGGTTGAATGGCGTACCAGGAAAATTATCCTTGCCAAGATTAATTTATGAACTTCTCTATAGATCAATAGTTGAATCAGGGCATTGACAGGGCACTGCTTCTGTCGGAAGGGTTTAGCTTCGGGCTTCAAGGGAATATTGTGAGTCATAACAGAGGCATCAAATGTCTTTATGTCTTCATATCCCCAAGCAATTGTAGAAATATCTTTCTTAAGTGCTTCCAATATGTCTTTTCTGATTGCTTCAGGGCAGGCTTTCCCTATATAAACATTCTTTTTAGGGCCAGAATTGACCAGGTTAACTGTTTCATATTCGCCTCCCTTTTCTTCAACTGATATCTTCTCTCAAGCCCTTGGGTCTGAATCAAAAATCCTTTCTAAAGCAACCATTCCCTTGGGGATGTTATTATTCTTTAAATTGAGGACCCCTTCCATATCACATTCCTCAGGGCTCCAATCCCCTTGATCTCTATTGAACTCATCAATAATTTTCCCCTCAAAAACATCTGAGCTTTCCAAGAAAGCCAGAATATGTTGATCATCATCAAAGACTTGAAAGTTCGTGATGTTGTTAGGAACTACAGGGGTGGAAATTAATTCCACTAAGAATTTCTTGAGGTTAGATCCTTGCATAGGTTCCAGGGTGCTTGCAGCAATAGCCAATGAATCAGCTACATGATTGTCTTCTCTAGGGATTAAGCTAATCCCAAATGCATCAAAGTCTTCGATCAGATTCCATACCCTATTTCTATATGCTGCCAGCCTTTTATTGTGACAGGTGTATTGGCTGCGCACTTGCCTAATAACTATTTCTGAATCTCCCTTGACCATCAAGGTAGTGACCTTCTTCTTATGTGCAAACATCAATCCCCATGCCAGAGCTTCATACTCTGCTACGTTGTTAGTGCATCCAAATTGCAACCTATAAGAACCAAAGAAGGTTTTCCCTTTAGGGCTGGTTAGTATAATTTCAACACCACTACTTGTCTTAGATTTGGATCCATCAAATGTGAGGGTCCATAGCTGATCATAGGCTGGGGTTGGTTCTTTTGAGGTCATGGTGGGCACTTGGGTTGAATGAGTTAGGGGTGGGACTATTTGATCTTTTGCATCAAAGGTGAAGGGGAGGTGTTGAACAAGTTCCTTAGATGTAATTTCTAATCCTTGCTTAGTTATATCATTCAACCTTTGGCTATCCTTTAGAGAATCCCTTGTACTTTTGGTTAACTTCTCAGGTTCTGAAATACTTGTGAGTGCAGGAATGTTGAGCAAGCCTTAGTGTTGTTCCACATGAGTATGTTGGTTAAGACATGTGACTGAGGCTAGTTCAATTTGGGAAGGAATCTCTTTTGGAAGTATCCTAACCCTGGTTAGCATTGTTGCTTCTTTAGCTTCAAATGAGAAGTGGTCTATAATGGTCTCAGGGTGACTTGTGCTAGCTTCCTCAGCTTGGGAAACATGATTTAAAATGTCAATGCAAGGTGGAAAATTCAATTCAATATGACTTTGGTAGTGTACCCTACACCAATTAGGGAGCAGGAGACTTTGCAAATCTACACCTTCTCCCAAGACCAACTGATCTTGTTGCAATTTTCTGACTAATGACTGCTAATTTTCATCAATCATAAGATCAGGGAGCTTTTGTATGGGAAGTTCTTTAGGATCAAGAACAAAAATGGTTAAAGCTTCTTCTCTTTTATAAACACCTATCTCAATTTTGAAGTAGGCTACCTCATTGGGGCAATCATATTTCGTGATGATATGCTTGAGGTGGGGCTCACTTTCAATCCTAATATGAGTTGAGACCCCCCTCCATGGTAGCCACATATGTGAAAAGTCAAGGGAATGATATCCCCCTAGACTTTTCATCAAATCTATGCTTAGTAACATACCATAAGTCTTTGGGATGTCTGCCACTTGAACATCTATATTGGTTTGAATCCTAGGGTCTGATCCTACTTGGAAATGTACATTTTTCAACTCCCCAACTACGTTAACTTTTGTTTTGTCAAGTTGGATGACCTTTTTGTTAGTTTGGATAGGATCCAACCCCAATTTCTTACATATAGAATGTGGCATGACATTGCCTGAAGCCCCTACATCCAACAAATAGTTATGTAGATTCTTCCCACAAATTCTTAAATTCAGGAGTGGTGGAGTACCTACCTTATTTCTATACAAGGCTGCATTCATGTCTACAGTAGGTGCAACCTTTCCTTTTCCTTTTGATTTATCAGCTAGTTCTAAAGCTTTCAGCACTATCTCCCTTTGAGCAGGGCACCACTTTAAGATGTCAAAGTATGACAAAGAAGTTTTATGTTTCTGCATCTTAGAAACAATATCAAATTCTATACTATAACTTGAATTACTTTTGAACATGGCAGAGGAATTACCCTTATTATGGAAGTCCGACGGGCCTTTTGGTGGAGGAGCATTATTATCAGCACCTTGATTTGGAGGCACCATGTGATTAGGGGGTGCTGATGTAGTGAATGGACCCTTACTTTGATTTCTTAGGAAATGTCCTCCTTTTGACTGAAAGGCTTGGACATCATATGAATCTTCCTCTGGTTCATTCTCCTCTTGGTTTGGGAATGAAGGTTCCTCCTCAAAGAGGTCATAAGTCATTGTTGTGTCTACTGAGCCACCTCCTTTGTTTGAATTCCCTTGGAATGTGTGGGCATCTTCATGTGCCATCTTGACCAATTTCTCCATCTAAGGGCAGTTTATCTCAGAATGGGTTGAAATATCATGCAACCTGCACCAATTGGTCATGAAGTTGAGGTCAGCCACGTTTGCAATATGTTCTCTTTCCTCATTTGCTTGATAGTTGTGAGAGATTCCACCATTATTGGGCCCTGTATTCCATTGTCTGTTGTTATTTGTCCTTTGATTATATCCTCTGTTCTGATTCTGATAGCCCTGGTTAGAGGAATTTTGGCCCTGATAATCCCTTTGGTTGTAATTGTTATTATTCTGATAAGTACCCTGATTGTTGTTGTTTTGATTGGGGTAATTACCTTGGCTTTGAACATGGTTGAATTGAAGTTGAGCCATGTCATTTGTAACTTGGGACAATGTTTTCTTCAAGGTTTCTACCTCATTTGTAAGTTAAGTTGTCTTTTCACTTTCCACATTCTTAGCAACAGGTGGCTGACCACCATGATTTGGTGTTCCAATTTGGTTATGATGACCGTGGGAACTTTGAGGAAGCTGTGATTATTGAAAGGGATTAGAAGTTCCAATAGCAAAGAATGGGATAGGTGGTTGGGTTTGCAATTTAGAGATAGGCCCATAATGGGAAGGAGACATTCCTGGGATAGTGTTGAATAGAGGAGTTGGGCTATGCATCTGATATCCTACTGAAGGGAAACCTCCTCCTAGGCCTCGTTGTTGAGAACTGATTTGTTGCTGTAGCTTGATAGCTAGATGATAGACCTTGGTTAGAGAATCAATATCAATTGGTTGATAAGTCCTTTGCAAGAACAAGCCAAGTAGGGGATCTGTAACTCTAAAGTAAGTTTGAATGACACTATTCTCGGTGACTAGATAGGGATCTTGCAATCTCCTATACATTTGCTAGAATTTGGTATTGAACAGGGGCAAGGATTCACATGGCTCTTTCCTGATGGTGGAAAATTGGTGCTATAAAAGAGCTAGATCCACATAAACCCTGAACTGATTGATAAAGGAATTTTCCAAATGTGTCCAGGTCAAAATGGAACCTTGAGGAAGATTAAGGTACCAATTGTATGCCATGTCCCCTAAGGAGTAAGAGAACAACCTGCAGACCATATCATGGTGAGCTATCTGAGCTCTCGTACAAGCATCCTTGAAATCTTGTATGTGCTCTTCAACACTCCTTGATTCACCATGGATATACTTGGGGTAGAATTTCTCAAAGTTCTTGGGCATATCATGAAAACCTCTAGGGATAGTCCCCAATGGAGAAGGATTATTCTGAAAGAACGCCATTGGTGGGGGTGGTGGTTGAGCCATCTGTGATGACAATTGGGATGGACATGATGGTGGATTGATAGGTATCCACTGGGGTATTGGTGAAAAGCCTGGTGGAGTGAGCAGAGCTGATAAGGGTGGTATGATAGTTCCACCAATCTTATGACTCTCGTGTCTTGTTGGGGTCTTGAGTTCTATGAAAGGTGATGGATTCTCAGTTAATCGAAGAATTCTGTGGGGCCTTTCTGGGGAGAAAAACCCAGTTTTATCCAGCTTGCCCTTCTAGGCCCTCCTTCTAGCGCTAGTTTATGTTGACTATCCTTTTGGCACAGCAACATGCAAACATAATATTGCTACTCTATTTCTCCTAAAAGACAAAGATGATCACATGGATATCTTAGCTCCCAAGGTCTATGTAGTTGGTTCTCAACTGTGCTGATGTTGCTCAATTGGTTAATTTAATAGTAATATTCAAGGGGCCTGCTGGTGTGAGCTTCTGGATTGTTCTAAGATCAAGCATGAAATAAAACCTAATTTAACTAGGGTTTTTAAAGAAACAACAAAAGATAGGTTAGAGCTTTGGAACATAAAATAATGACAATTCTTCTAACTTAACCAGACTTGCTACCTTTCAAGGATTTTGTTAACCAAAACTGCAGAACAAAGTAAACTTGTGATTGACACACAACCCCTTTCATTCATAGTGCTAATTCAAATAACAAATTTTTAGTTACCATTTAAACAAAACATAAAATAATACTTCAATCCTTGAAAGATTCTCAAATCAAATGATTAACTTAAAACAAATATCATTCAGGAACACAATATGAAGTAGATTAAACTCTGATTACTTCTATTGTTAGTGAAACAGATAAGCAATGTTTACAAGGTTGGCACAATCACCAGTGTATAGAGAATCTGTAATTCCAGATTATTTCCAACTACATTAAGAGAACTTGGAAAATACATTATAGCCAATACTAAACTTTACTACTAGACAAGAAGACAAAAGAAGCTCTCATTACTAAGAATCAAGATGCAACTCTATCTCTTGCTGTTAACCGACTAACTCCTAGATTTTCTTCTGACTATCTATTCTAACATTGTATCTTCTATTTTCTTCCTTGGTTCTCTCTACCTCTAACTGTCTCTTAAAAGTTCTAACCCTTTTACAAAGAGGCCAAAATGTCTTATATAAAGAATGTACCAAAGGGGACGCATTGGCTACCGTTTTAGGTTTTTTTACAAAATATCTGCTTTAGAAGAGTCGGTCCTCAGATCTTTCTGAGAAGAGTCAATGCCACATTCAATGAGAAACCCTGTTGTCCAGGTCGGTGATGGCTTGACCTTAGAAGAAGCCTTTAGATCTTTTTGCAGCTGCAACATTTACTCTTTGTCTTCGTGTCCACCTTGAACTCTGTTAGGGTCACCTTGAATGCTCTAGGGTAATTTACCATTAATACTAATCAATCTTCACTGGTGGTTACTACAGCTGTCCCTGTGAGTCATAGATCCTCCCTTCCTTCAGCTTCCTTCATGTTCCAGACTTCTGTTGTAGGTTGACCGTCTTCTGGAACATCATTGGGCCTCCCTGTAGATTTGAACATTTTATCCAATCCAATCCATAGCCTCCCTGATCTTAGAATGGATCCATCTCACTTGCATTCTGTTGGTCTTCTTGCACAGGGATGGTCAATCGATCAATAGGTCATCTTCTTTCGATTGGAGGAATAAAGGCCATGTAGGATTCCTTGGTGGTCAAAAGTGTTTTGTATTGAATCGCATGTCGGTGAGACACTCATTGTGTCTCCCCGATGCGATTATTGCTTTTATCAACTATCAACATGACACTAGATAGTCGGCAAGACATTTCGGTGAGCAAAAGAAGTCATATCGAGCTCACAAAAGCCATCGACAAGACTGCATGTTCTCGACAAGACCACATGGCGAAGCCCTTCCTCCCTTGGCGAGCACGTTCTCATGTCGGGGAGACTTCATCATTTCGGGGAGACCTTACCTCGAACTCCTCTTTTCTTACCGAGCCCCTCTTTGTTTTGGTGTGACTTTCTTTCTTTGCCAAGACCTTTTAGCGAAGGCATGATCCTCTGCCAATCTCCATTTCTTTCGGTGGGGTTTCCTTTATGTCGGCAGGACACTCTATGGTCGGGGAGATCTCATAGCGACCCTTTCGTTTTCTCCCCGAGCCCATTCTGTTTTACCGATACCGCTTTACTTCAACAAGAGTTCACCCCATTGGTGAAACATCTTTCCTAAGCCACCTTTCTCTCGAAAAGCTTCCTTTGTGTCACTGAGACTTCATTAGGTCAACAAGACATCTTATCGAACCCGTTCCATTCATTCAGAGTCTCCCCGAGTTCCTTTTATTCCCCCGAGCTCTCTTGATTCCATCGCCAAGACCTTCCCGGGTCGCCAAGACTTCTTAGCGAGCTCAAATTGCTACGTCGATGCTGCTTACTCTTTGGTGGGCTCCTTCATGTCGGCAAGAATTCCTTTTTTCGCCCAAACCTCACATTGAGGTCCTCTCTTTTGCCGAGTTGTTCACTGGTCGGCAGGACAACCCGAGGTTGAGGAGACATCATAGCTACTGTTTTGTATTCTCCCTGATCCCTTTTTGTTTTGGTGAGAATCCCTGTAGTCGCCCAGACCTTATGGCAAAGGAAAAATCATTTTTTGAGCCCAATGTCCTTCAGTGGGACCTCCCTTCATGTCGGGGTGACACTCCGTGGTCGGGGAGACCTCTCAGCAATGTTGTCATCCTTTGCCACGAGCATTCCCCTGTCGCTGAGACTTCTTTTGATTGGTGAGACTTTACACCAACTGAAGCTTCATTTTGCTGAGTGCCAACTTTCTCTGGGCTCCTCCTACCTTTTCAGTGAGACATCCGCTAATCGGCCAAACCTTCTACCGAAGGCAAAAAATTATCGCAGAGACCCTGGGTCGGTGAGACATCTTCTCCTTCATTGAGACCCTACACCGAAGTCTCCCCGCTATGCTGATGGGAAGCTCCTAGTTGCTGGGACTCTGATTGATGTCTTGCTGATTGATGCCTGCACATG
Source organism: Sequoia sempervirens (assembly GCA_007258455.2). NCBI lineage: Eukaryota > Viridiplantae > Streptophyta > Pinopsida > Cupressales > Cupressaceae > Sequoia > Sequoia sempervirens. Next base: position 222,827 of record VDFB02067518.1, read on the forward strand.
AATTCCACTCGCTGTGACATCATTCAGGTCTTTCTGACCTTTGCCTTAGTTGATTTTTATGACCAACTGGATTGGGGAATGCATTCCAACTGAGCTCCCTTAGAAAATATGATCAAGTGTAGGATTTAATCCTACAAAACAAATGCCTCCATTAGTCCCCAAAGCATATAAAATATATTAAAATAAACCATCCTGTTGCTTATGATTATTTCATTCAATTTTTAGCAAGAAGAAAAAAACCAACTCAGGCTGAGACAGAACCAAAATTAAATCAGATAGATCAAAATTCAAAATTAGGAGAAAAACAAAATAACTCCAAAGATCAAAACAAACAACCAAAAGGGAAAGAAGACAACAAAAAAAGGGGGGGCCTATTTTGTTCCAGAACAAAAATGGGGTGGTTATGCAAGGCATAACACTCTTACATTTAGATGGAAGGATTTGATGGACATTTGTTCATGCTGCCCGAGTACCCAAGAGACAAAATTGTTTTATTAGAATTGGTGAGACAATTGAAACCATCTCAGTCTCTTTATATCCATGCTCTCAAGAAGGCCTCTTTCAAATTTCCCATTGTGATAGGAAATTATAAGTGTAATGCAATCAGAGTGACTGACTTGTGTGAAGAAGAATTAAGAATATATAATTTTGAAGATTTCCCATTTTAGAGAATATATTATGAAATTGAGGGAAATATTTCCAATAATATAGTTGGTTATCATGCTCATGTCTCACACTTAGAAGATTATTGACTGAATTGTGAAGATGAGCACAAAGTAAGAATAAGAAAATATGAAAGATTGTCTCTTAAATCTGCTCAGATTCTCAAGCTTCATGACATTCCAGATCAATTAGAAGAGGATGATGGCCAAGTGTTGAATAAATTCTACAATAAAGAAAAGGTATATGATGAACCCATCCCAGACCCAGGTTATGAAAATGAAGACATGACATCAATTTATGAATTCTCCAGACCGGTTTTAGTATATACTCAACACTGGATTGATGATTTTTGTAAAGCTTTGAGAGAAAGAGGAATCAAGCCCAAATTTTCAAAGGATAAAAGAAGAAAATAAAGAGATGAAACACCATTTGAGAGTGGAGAGCCTACTAAGAAAAGAAGGAAAACTAGTAAGGCGACTCCTAGTATAAGAATTGACTAAAGAACCCCTAAAATTTTAAAACAAGAAATTATGATAAAACCATATGATAAGCAAAAAGATGTAGAAACAAGTAAAGATAAATCAAAAGTAAGACCCAAAGGTTCATCTTCCTCTACAGTGAAACCAAGGACTAAACTGGTTATTGACGAAGAAGTAGAAGTAATAGAAAATGTTGAAACACAAACTAGGTCTACGTCTCAAAGGGTTGCATCACTATTTACTTCTCCTTCTGCTAACATGGCTAGTGTGAAACCAAAAATTGGAGGAAATCTTGTGGTTTTAGAAGAGATTTCTGAGGAAGATAAAGCCAAAATCAAATAAAAAATGGATAGGTGGGGTGCCATGTGGGAGAAAGTGAAAGAAAAAAAGTATAAAGATAAACCTATGGTAAATCTAGTGATAGAAGAGATTCAGGGTACAAGGTCTAATCCTATAAATGTTGAAGAAGAAGAGTTTATACAAGGAACACTCACCTCATAAGCGAGAAACCCTAATATCCTTGAGATGGAAATAGGGGAGACTATAGGGTAGGGACCTATTGATGAAATAATTTTTGAAGATACTTTTGATTCCCAACCTTCGCTCAGGAATGTTCCAAATGTTAATGAACAGTTGTAGGTCTTTGAAGAACTAGAGAAAGGCCATGTTGAAGTTGAAGTTGAAATTGAGAAGGAAGAATCTACACAATTTTTAGGTGATAGAATTGAAAATAAGGAAAACCATGATGTAGCAGAGAATAAAGAAAGTAACTTCCAAAGAGATGATGTTGAACATCTGGATAGATAGGAAAATATAAGTCTTCAAACAGAGGAGACAATGCCAAACCCTAGTAATCTCAAATCTATGCCAGAAATTACTGAGGAAATTAATATTTCAGAGGACATGATAGATAAAAGAGAAGAAGTTCCTAAATCAAGTGGAAACTAGGAACAAAGAAATGTTATAAAGGTAGAGCAAGGTGACGATGCACCTAATTTGTTGATCAGGGAGTTGGCTTCTCCAATGGAAGTAGAAGTATTGCCTCTTAATCTTAACAGTTTTATATAGGAAGTAGATACTCCTAAGCCTAGGTGTAGAGCAAAAGCAAAACATGTCATGCAAATAAATGCAGATGGTGATAGAACCATCCATATAGCTACTCCAATAGTTGATAAAGATAGACATGAAATAACACCTAAGGAGTATAAGATAATGAGAATTAATCTTGGACACTCATCTTGGAGGAAAGAGTTAAAAGAAAGAAAAGTAAATTTGAATGCTACTGTTGCCAAAGTGCAGAAATATAAATAGAAGAAAAGAGAATTGAAATAATGGGTTGCTACCTTGGAGCATTTTATAAATTCACTAACTTTATATGGTCAAGCACAAGCTGAATTTCCCCAACATCCAGTATTGATGTCATAAGAACAGTGAATCCAATTTTAATTTCTTTTTTAATAGGAATTCATCATCCATTCTCTCCAACTACTTTCAATCTTATCCTCTCTATATCATTCTATGTCAATCTATATTCACAATTATTCTTATTTTTCTTCACTCTCTTATCCCAATTGGATGCTTCTTTGTACCTTCCAATGGTAGTCTTAATTATTTATTCTCCTAGATACATTAACTCTTTTATCCAAATTTTTATGATGTTAGCTTCACGTTTCATTTAGTCTAAGGCTAAAATATGATTTGCTGAAAGTAGCATAGGATTAGGTGGTAGTTGGTTTATATTTTGACTTGATCCAACCAATTGTTTAATATAACTTTGTAACTCGTCCACTTTATCCCTTAGTTCTTGTTTCTTTTATTTATACTTTTGCATCCTAGCCATCATTACATCTACATTAGCCTTGATCTCAAATATTTATTATTCTCTAGTTGAATGTCCCAACTTAATAGTTGTCAATTGGTAATCTAGGGGTGTCATATAAACTGTACCTTTGTCAACCAATGGTGTTGCAATTATACTTGTTCTTGAGCCTATAAAATCCCTTGTGATTGATGATACATTCCTTTTCATCTTCCTTTCTCTTGGTATTTTTGTCTTCCCCATTATGCTCTTCAAGTCAAGTAAAATGATTTGCACCTATGGCCTAGACTGACATTTATTGAGCAACCAAGAAGGTGCATTTGTATCTATACCTATACTTTGTTATTTTTGTCACATTGTAGGTTATTTTTATCTTGTTTTTCCTTTCTCAATCCTTGGTTCTTCAAGTTATTTTTAGTTGCACTACTAGACCTAGAGGTTTTAGTCCCTTGCTACATATTAGGGTTCTCTAGATTTTTATCTATAACAATATCTCTTCCAATTTCTATATTGATCTTAGGTAGGTCTTCACCAATACACACTTTTGCATCTATATACATCTCTTCATGCTGAGGTGGCTCTATGATGGTTTCATCTTGTATCCCTTTCTCTTGTGTTATGTTCTTAGCTAATTGTTTATATAATATTTCTCCTTGAGGAGTTCCAATATTATATTCCTTTTGGATTTCTTTATTAATTAAAAATTCATCATTTTTTCTTTGTTCCTCTACTTTTGGGTATGTGCGAAATCATGATGGGCCAAAAAGTGGCAATATGATGGGTATGTGGCTGACGACTTTTTTTTTACCCAAAATTGATGAAATGAAAAGGGTTTTAAAGGAGATTCTTAGCTTTCCACCAATATAAATTATGTTTTACTTTGAATTTAATAAATAATTATTATTCATTTTCTATTTGAATTAAGACTAAAGACCTAATTGATAGGCTGATTGAAAAAAATCTATAGCTTTCAAACAATATCACATTTTTTGAATTAGAAACATGTGTCACATTCTATGCTTCACATACTATAGGATTAAAAAAACTGAATTTCAAGAAGTTTTGACCAAGTTAAGGTGGTCCATACGAGTTTTTATATTTTTAAAGGTTGTAATAAAAAATTCATAATTAATTATTTACTTGGAAAAAAATGCAAAAAAATATGCATCACATCCTACATGAGTCCTCTACTTATATCTAAAATCTTATTAAAAATATTATCTTTTTCTTGTGGTTAGGGTGGTCAGATAGACACCTACTTCTTATTTTTTCCCTGAAATTTAAGTACTACTACAATGAAATTTCAAATTTTCACTAAATAGATTTTATTTTTAAAAAATAAACTTAGTAGTTTAGAAACTACATTCAATTTGCTACAGATTCTATTTTTACATATTTTTGAAATAATATAGATAACTTATTCAACTTTTTATGTCAAGTTGCCTAACTCTGTTTTTTCTAAATTTTTTGCCACTTAAGGGCCTATTTTTTCCATGATGATCCTGCACATACCCTTTTATAATTTTCTACTCTTTAACCACTTGGTCTATTGATGGAGAGACTTGAAAAATATCTCTATGTTGTGATTTTTCAAGCTTATCCAAGTAACCATTGTAGAACCACTTCTAACATATCTATAGTAGGTGATGGTGATATGGTTTGGTCAATTGGTACTAGCACTTCTATAAGTGCACTAGATACAAAATTTAATTTATTTTTTTCTTCTTTCTCTAGTGCTTCTACAATTTTTATTATTCTTGACATACTATGAGGAGATGATAATATAGTTCTAGAAATAGAAGCAATAGATGTCTCTACTTCCACTCACTTTTCCTTACCCAAGTATCTTTTTCCTTTTGGGGCATGTATGTTACCATTGTTTATTGGGATTCCTTTTATGAAGGGATGGTGGAAGATGAGCTTGGATGGCTTGTCATCATTAGTGTACTAGTTTTTATTGTGTCTATGCTTTTGTATATTGATTGATTTTCTTTAGGAAATTAGTATTCTCTTCTTGTGTTGGACCATCTAGACTGCATGGGTCTTCCATTTCTTTATGATAAAATAATCATGATTTAGGTCATGTCTAATTTTTATTTTTGCTTTTTTACCTCTAGGGTATGTAGGTCAGACACCTTATGCTTCAAGTTTTCTCTTCCATTATTTCACCCATATTGTGATTCCTTGCAATATCCTATGCATTATTTTTTCTAGTGTAGATACTTTTAGCTTTGTCCACTCTAGATCCTTGATGAATTCATCATATATTTTGTGTATCTCATATCTGGTATCTAAGGTCATCCCATATTCTTTCAACTTTATTGGGACTTCATGTGTGCCAAGAGTTGTTATTTTCTATGAGATGAAAAAAGTATATAAAGACATACCACTATATTAGTGATGAAGCTAGCCCGACTCATGAGATTGAGTCACAAATAAATGAGGAATTTCTCATGTGGGATGATTATATCTCAATATGCAGAAAATAAAAGTGGCATCTATAGAGGAATTAATAAAGGTAGTTGTGATTGAGGAAGTTGACTAGGACAAATCGAAATAATGGTTGAATGCTAGATAGTTAAGGTTCAAAGTTTTGAGGAAGTACAAAGATAAGTTGAGCAAGAATAAAGGACTAGTTGGTCAGGCTATGGTGAAGATAAAATAGTTTATTGAAAATATTAGTTGCACGTTTTGGAAAACCCCATCCTTGGTAGCATCTCTGACAAAGATAATCAATGAGTTTGAAGATTCCTTACATGGTCTAGTCTTCGAAGGATTCATCAATTAAATGATGCAACAAAAGGAATACATTCATAACTTCCATGAAGAGCTAACAAATTTTGATGAGTTATAGGAAAATCTTGAGAGTTCCACCTTTTAACAAAGGATAAAGCTATAGTATCACAAATGATCGAACATGAATAACTTAAATAAAGTTTTCAATACCTTTTTAGAGAGTTTTACCATTTTTTTATTGTTTTCATGTCAAAAAATTTGTTCTTTTAAATAAGTTGTAATAAATCAACATCCTAATTGGCAAAGTGTTGATGTGGAGATGAGTTTTTCAGTACTATCCAAGTTGTTTAGTTAGCTTTTAGTTAGTATTAATTCCAATTCAATTTATTTTCAATTAGGGTTGATCACCCGACAAGTAAGACTCCAAAAGACTATTCTTAGAACCATAAATTATGAGATGCATGGTTTATATATATTTTGTCTTTTTGAAACATTTTAATCATCAAAAATAATTTTGAATACAAGAAATAGATACATTTTAAGTATGAATATTTTCTATTAAATTTTGTGAATGTTAATATGCTATCAAAGGATAGAGCCTATTGTTTGAAGACAAGTTCTTGATCATTGGTGCAGATATGTTTGTTTTATTTGTCTAAACTAAATAAGATAACAAACTTATTGATTTATTGATTGTGTTAAATAAAGTCTTGTCTCAAAATTACACATGCAATATGGCAATTTTATGTGATGTGGCTAAAAAATCTAAAAAATTCATTTTTCCTTTGGTGATTGCATGATATTATATGTGATTGTGTGAATATTGATTGTACTATGATATTTGTTTATTGATTTTTCTTAAAATTTCCAAATTTGTATCTATTAGATGAAACTTATCATTGTCCATTTATATCAATGTATTTCTCAATTCCTTACCTTACCCTAAGATTTTATCATTTATTTTAATCACATCTTTAGATAGTTTTAAACCTTTAAGAGTAAGATGAAATGTTTAGATCTTCTAGAATTAATGCAACATTGCATGAAATGAAAAGGAGTCTAAATTTAAAAGCCTATAAGTAATGTATCAAGGATAGATTTGCATTTTATAGAAGTCTAGATTTTTAAATGACCCCTTGTTTAACTGATCATATAGATCACTAAGCTACCCATCATGGTCAATACCTGACTATAAAGGATCCTTGGAATGAACAATACCTCCTTTATATCAAACCCCATAAATATATCAAGACAATGAATTCAAACTATACTTAAAGACAACAAGCAATCATGTATTACACCTAGCATATTGATGTCATTGAATAATCCCTTTTAATGTTCTTGATTCACACAAGAGATGTTTATTCCATAGACTTATTAAATGTTCTAAATTCATATTGAGATTAATCCTTAAATACCATATCAATAGTACAAATAAAATATTTCACACTTTAAACATGAATATATAACAATTAAGTAAAAGAAAAATAAATAGACCTCAAATCTAAATTTTGATTTTAAAAGTTTGAAACTTATATTTATAATTATATAAGAATCATAACTATTTTTACAAACTAAAAGTCTAATATAATTTTTTTTTTTAAAAGCCAAAATTAAAAAATAAAATTAATTAAAAAAATAAATACAAATAAAAAAATATAAATTAAATACTATACTAACTCTTAGCATAAATTATTCTACCTATAGACTTGTCATTACATGAAAAGATCTAACTGAAGTGAATCCAAAACAAACCCTAAAAATAATAAAAAAATAAATAACTTTTACCTATTATTATTTTAATTAGGTTAGGGTTCAATGTATCATGGATGCACATAATGGAGAAAGTACAAAGTTTAGAAAGCACAATAATAGGAGTGCTTAGTGTATTTCCACTAAATATTGTAAGAGCGAGCATGACAAAACAAACACTTAGGAAAGGCTAGTGCTCATTGAAGCACCAACTTAGGAACATAAATACTTGGGGAAAAAAAATGAATGGATGAAGAGAATGTTAATCTACTCAACAATTGTATTTTTTTAACAATTTTATAATAATATTTTTATATGTAATTAAATTTATAAAAATAAATTGGTTAAAGAGTTGTTTAATTGATTAAATATAATTAGTAAGGATGATAATATTTATTTTGATTATGCTATTCATAAAGGTTTAAAATTTTACAAATATGATTGGTCGAAGTTTAATCCTTGAGTAATAGACCCATGTTCAATCCTTGAATGACTTGACAAACTAGATTCCAAATAAAAATTGTCATTTCTAGATTTGATTGTGTGATTTTTTTTACATCAATGTTTTGAATCACACTCTGATCCATCATTAGGATAGAAGAGAGTTAGAGGAGAATAAAATGGTGGACAACTTTTAATTTAGACATACATATAACTAAGTTCGATCTTCGAGTAACGTTCATAATCTGCATCCCCAATTTGTAACTTCTTAACCGATAAACGAATTTTAATTTACATGTATGCTAACTCATTGGATGACTTTAATAAAGAAAACCTTACTCATGATTGTTTAACCTAAGTAACACCTAGTTAACTTTTGAATGACTAATGAATTAAATCCCTTCACTCATGACTACTTAACTAATAATTTTTAATTTAAATGTAGGTGACTCATCATATTATAATCAGATTCCAGAAACAAAATGTTAGATCGGATCAAATGAGCAAATTTTTAAAGTGCGCGTCATTTTGTATGTGGACGACCAGTACGGTCGTTTGAAACAAAGTTGCTGAAGGGAATGGAATCTTAGTTGGATTTTATTCCCCGGCAAAAGCATTGCCTTCGCTTAACGCGTGCAGATTTTGTCACAACTTTCAACCATTAACATAATCGACAAAGAATCTAAATAAACTACGCACGCTTAAAACCCTAAGACAAATATCTAAATTTCTTTCCACCGACTGCACTGCCACCGTCAATTCATCATGCCTTGCCACCTATTCATAGGGTAGTAATTGATAGTTTTAACACTTTCTAGAAACGTTTGACTAGAATTTCATGTAAACCAGTGTTCTATCAGGATGCGTTCTTGTTTTTGGGTTTGGTTGATAGACTTGCACATTTGACGACCTTTTATGTTTAGAACAAAGTCTCTTTCTATAAAATTATAGGGTAGTAATTGGATTATCATTTAAGACTAAAAATAGGTGGGAAAACAATTATATGGAGTAGTGCACTGTTGAAAATTAATTTTTAAAAAATATTTGGGTAGAAATCTATTGTAAATATAATATGATAAATGATTATGAGTGATTGATTAATATATATACATAAGTAGAAATGATTAGATAAAGTTAAGGAATAAATTGTTTAGAAAGTGGACAAGATTCTTCTAGAAACTAGAAGCAATTAAAAGTTGTCCAAAGAAAAGAACATTCCAGTTTTAACTTTCACTAGAATATTAGAAGTTTCTAGATTTTAGAGGCTCCAAGTATAAATATGAGGTTGTCTACTGTGAACATCACTATTGTTGTTGAAATTTTTTGGATTGTATGTAATAAAAGCTAGATCATATAATTTCTTTCAATCATTTTTCACTATTTTATGCTATGTTTTTGTCCTATATCTTGTTATTTTATTATGTGAGCCTATTTTTACAGATAAATGCTTAGGGGTTTAAAAAAACTTAGTGTAGGTTACTATGGGTTAGTTTCACAAACTTACAAGATCAATAAAACATATACACATCAAAATTATACAATTCTATATCTAATTTAGTGACGTAGATTTGATATTTGTAAACTCTTTTATGTTAATTGTCAATTTGCCTTGTTGGATTTATCTTTTTTATGTGAACATTTTATTGTGTATGGTTGAGAGTTTGTGAAAGACATGGAATGTCTCGCCTTGGTCAAAACTCCTAGGATACCAAGCCAACAACTTTTTAAAATGATCAAAGACAACACATTTAAGCATATAGGGGATGCCCTAGAGGATGATTCAAGTGCATGTAATTTGGTAATAAATGTTGTAATTATGTGAATGCATGTATCTTGAATATTTTAAATAGTTTTTTAGCTAACCTATAAAATTATTATATGTTTAGTCCTTAAACACAACTCCATAGATGACAAGTGAAATATTTTATACTTCGTGTTAGCAAATCATAGCTTGTTGGTTATGTTAGCCATAAATTTGAATTTGGAAACTAAAAGTTATGGGTTCATTTCCACAAATCACACAACTAACCTATATCACTTCCACAAATTGTAGATGTGAATCTAGGTAGGAAATGAGTGAAACTAAGAATCAAAATTGGTCCATGGAAGTGACTGCAAATGGAGTTATGTAAGGTGTAACTATCTATTATGTACCAAAATTTAGCAAAAATCAAGTCAATTGTACATATGTCATTGCGTAAGGAATAAAAAAAAGCGAGTACAAAATCAAAAGAAAATGTGTAAGGTGTGAAGTTTTCACCAGTACATTTTCATCCCCTCTATGATTTGCGTGCAAAGTACCATGATAATACTGTAGATGTATAAACTCAATTGACCAATTAAAGCTAAATTGAATCAAATTAACAAAAAGCTAATGATCAATTAAACATATAAATCCTCAATGAAATTTCTTACAAAGAAAATTAACTTTCAAACTATGAAATATTGAAACAAAGATCAAATGAAAGCTAATCAAGAAAATTATGCAAACCTTAATCCCATTGTGGGATTATGTCCTTCATGGATGCAGAGTGTTACAATCTAGGCAAAATCCACGATATGCAAAATAATTGATGATAATTAATGAAGAAATAAACTCAAATGACCCACAAAGTGCACCCAATTTGATCAAATTGCAGATTTAATTCAAGAGAGTAAGTTTACTCAAATCTTGTGGATGATTTATGGAAAAATGCTCACTATTTATAGATTTTTGAAATGAGAATCAATGGATGAAATCAAATGAGAGGAATGAGTGTGCATCAAGGATGAATCCAACAATTGGCAATCTATGAGACATGGATCATAGATCAAAACAACAATTTAGGATTCATGAGAGACTCAACCAATTCCCTAATTTTTAAGAAATATGTTGGAGGAATGTTGGAGATATTTCCATTTGGGGAGGAATATTTGAATTTGAAAATGGCATATTCCCTTAGAATATTTATCGTGCAAGTGAGAAAATTTGGAGGATTTGAAAGAAATTAGCCAATTAAACAATTAATTAAAATCATTTAATTGTGCAAGTGGATGAGAGAAACGACTTTAACTAAATAATCATGAATTATTTAATCAAAACATTAAGGGTGAAAATTAATCAAATAATTTGAATTATTTAATCAAGCGATAATGAAATTAGTATGAAGAATGATGAATTAGCTAAATAAATTCGATTTATTTAATCCATAGGAGAAAAGGTGAATTTAACCGAATAATTGACACTATTTAATTGAATGGAGGAATAAGGTGAAATTGACCAGAGATGATGTTAGTACAAGAAATCAAGAATGTGATACTATCAAGACAATTTCAAGTGTCTACAAATACATATCAAAGTAAAAATAAGAACCTAGCATGAAGTAAGTGTGTGTTCTATAGTATAACTATTTCTATAAATTGGGCTCATGAGCCTTTATTTCTTTGAATTTTTTATTATTTCTTGGCAACATTATTGGCTTGATTTTTGTTTTAGAATGTTTTTATTGATTTCTTAACCACTTACTGAGTTGGAACTTCTTTATAGTAACATTATTTGATTGATTTTTTGAAGTGTGCTCTTAATATTTTGCACATATATTGGGATAAAAGCTTAAATAATAGTCAATTTAGGTTGGAATCTTTTTGTGGCATTTGATAAGTATTAGTTGATTCTAGTAACACTCTTGGGTTTATTGTGAACTTTAAAGTCCTTTCTTGAAGTACCTCTTTTTGTTTTCTATAAATTCATCTATGGATTTAAAATCCTTAAAGCACCCGCTGGGTTGATATTATTGGTTTTGCATAGCCTTGGCCCACAGTTTGCATGTTTACGTATTTCAGTCTCTCTTTTGATAGTGCCTTCATCTGTTTGTGCCATGTGTAGGGGTAAGTGCACCAAAATGGTTCCCAAAAAGGGGGCTTAAGTGGCCACTTTTTTTTTCTGAAATAAGGAAATACTGACCTTGGACGTGAAATTGAAGATACTTACACTCAAAATTTTGAGATGGAACAAAAAGAAGGATTGAAGTGCTCTGAGTCTACTTTCTAAACTACTAATTTATTTTGAAAATGGTTGAGATTAAGGGGTTCAAACAAGGGATGTACACAAATTGGTGTTGTTTTTGTCAGAAAAACATAACATAACAACTCTTGTACAACCCTCGTATGGTGAACTTTTTTTTAGTATTTTTAAAATTGCTACAGTCAGAAATTAGCTAACAATATGAAGTTGATGCACGATTTTTCTGATGATTTTTTAATAAATATTTTATTTTTTACTAATTTGGGAAGTGGACACTTCCTGAAAAATAAAATTTTGGCCGTGCTACCCCTACAAATTTTGGAAACTAATTGAATTTTTTTTTTAAAATTTTAGAATGGAGTCTAGTTTCTAAAAATGTAATTTATTTAAAATTTCAAAGAACAGTTAATTTATAACAAAAAAAACCAAACACTACTTTTTTCCAAAAAAGAGACATACAAACAAACAAAATTATGGATGAACGGCTTAACATTGTTAGAAAGTGAAAAAAATTACATTGTTGGATAGCTAAGAGAGAACCTAACATTACCTAGATGTTCAATTTGTTTGATATTGAACCACGTGCAATCCTGATGGTGAGCACAAACTCAATTATGTGAAATATTGTAAAAATTTTAAAAACACGTCTTTGGTCATTGGGAATGCCCTCCAAGCTTTTGGGTTGGTATTCCAAGGCAAATACCAATCCCAAGGCTTGGGGATTCCCAAAGCAAGATATAACATGAGCGCATTATATGTCATTTTTGACATGGTATTTTTTCATTTCTGGGGACC